>JAHWFP010065015.1:62791-80308 GCA_023313725.1 Lithobius niger
CCCCCCCCCCCCCTTCAGAACGGCCTTTTTAAAGGCCAAATCAAAACGGCCCTTCTCAGGGCCATCAAATTTGGAAAATGAGAAAATATTCCAGTTTAATAAAATTTGGTATTGAAGAAATGACATACACACCATTAATCGTTAAACAATAGACGTGTTAATAATAAAGACATGCTATAGTGTCACACTACCGTAAAAAATATGAAATTAGTATTACATAAAAAAAAAACACTGTAATAGTACATTGTTCAACTGTTTCTGCGTCGTTGTTTTAGCTCGCGGATGAATATAAAGAGATTTATGGTAATTAGGCTTTGGTCGCGTCGCTAACACTCTCTCCACTGACTAATGTGGGTGGATTTTACCATAGTGGTATCTTGTCGGTGCAGAGCACTTCTTATCTAATTTAGCTACAAGAAATCAACTGCAGACAGTCACAATACGCATTTGAAAAGTGCATGTTTTTTTTTTTGGGGGGGGGGGGTGGTAGTATTTTGGGACCAGAAACGTTGGGGGGGGAAATCTTTGAAAATGTGATAAACACATTTTCATTACGTTCATGCCCCCCCCCCTCACCGTGGGCATAAATAATGATCGGTCCCTTATAAGCTTGCCTAATTTCACACCCCCCTCCCCCCGATTGTGTTGGGAGCCTTCTTAAAACGTCATGCACTTGTGCCCCAGAGGCACCAGTCCGGGACTAATCCAACCACGTATAAACAGTTTGATTATATCTAAAACGACATGGCTTCCGAATTTCTTTGTTTTGAAGGTAATCTACGTAAACTACTGAAATTTAGCTTCACGTATATTTTATTCAAGATACGGATTCTCCATCAAGACTGCTGTGTCAACTTATCGATTTTACGTCAATTGTTCTTTAATCGTTATGATTCATAATCTTTATTAATTTTCTACATCATATGCATGGTTCAAGCCTGGCCTGAGCCCATCTCGGTGCATTCGTGATGAGAAGGGCACAGTAAATGCACTTATGCTCATTGCGATTACGTGTTGCTATGGGTCGCACGTTTTTTCTTATATTAATGGACTGCAAACTAGTAATACAAGCCACGTAGTAATGGCTATTAGTTCTCATTGTTAAACCTTTACTGGAAAGTGAATCATTGTTTATCTAAACGTACGCTAGCCTGTTTGTCGCGCCAAGTTAGGCAACAATCATCACAACAAACATGACATCAATTCAACTGTCGAGGTTGTAAACCGTTGTAGCGCGGCGCCATAGCGTCTGTGTCATATCTTGAAGCATAGTTGGGCACATTTCAGGTACTTGAGAAAAAATAATAAAGCGGTACAAAAGCTTAAATTGTGTTGAAATCGAGAGCAATGACCCACCTAACAAAAATTAACTCGTGTAGGAATGCCAGCTAAGCTGCTTTCAATACAAAATCTGACTCTCAATAACGTTGAAAATGTGTAACTAGCTAGCTAACTAGCTACTAGCTAGCTAGCTAATTCTAGTCCACTCATCCCCATTGTAATTTCCATAGGGTGATTATTCATCGATACCGAGATAACGGGAAGGCTTCCAGCTATGAAATTGGACGAATGGCTGCAGTACGATACGAACTGCGTACCTTTTATGGTTTGGAGCCTGGAAGTGTAACGAGGATTGAGTGGGATGGCGCGTAAGTACGAAAATATTTCTATAACCATTGTTAGTATTGTCGGCATCGTCTCTCATTGGACAGCCAAAGTTCGGACAACGACAACGTGTATACTGACGGGCGTGCCTTGACACATCACGAGTGTAGCACGATAAATCTAAACAACGTTGCCAAAGAAATTGTATTCACATCCCATTCACGAAAAATAAACCAACTCTGAAAACAAAGCAAAATAAACAAAGCCAAAAACTGGTGAAGAGGTCACCAAGTTGAGAGTGGTTCGGTCCTTCAAAGGAGTGATATCAACACACCAAAACTAACGAAATAAAACAAATTACAACAAAATTAAACCCAAACCAAAAACGTATAAAGAGGTGACCAAGTTGAGAATGGTTCGGCCTCTAGGCAAAAGGTAGTAGCAAAGTATTGAAAATCAATTTTTTCTTGACGTGCCACTTTATTACACATCTGCACCGAATAATACTTTGGACGTTAAATGAAAACTTGAACATTGCTACCAAAAGTAGCAACATTCAGTTTTCATTTAACCTTCGAACTATTAAGAGGTGCGATTAACTTGGCGTATGTTTTGGTGTGTTGATATCACTCCTTTGAAGGGTCGAACCATTCGGAACTTGGCGGCCCCTTTTTCCAGTTTTGGTTTTTGATATGATTTAAGCTACACCAATAATGTACAGCTAGGAGTCTGCTGATCCTTGGCAAGAATAACGTAAAGGTATATGCACGTGCGCTTACGATATTCTAGTATATGAGCTAAATTCAATTTTCGATGACTAGACTTGCCAAATTATTTTTGATGCTGTCTAGATCACAGAGGGTCGTCACGCCGTATGGATACAGACTATACATATAATGTAAGGAGAGAACCAACCAGAAGTCATAACGTATAGAACAATACGTACCTGGATTGAGCGTTATTAAACTTTACACTTACGTGCTTGAACTGACGGTCTTATTGATAAATTGTCTCACTTTCGAAGTCATTATTTGTACGTTGTTCAGAGTGATCTACAAAGCATATTACATCGAGGTAAAAGCCCTGGCTTATCACTGGAAGTGAGACTGGGATAGCATAGACTGAAAAGCTACTCAGATCGCTCTGGACAACGCTGGGGTAAAATAAAGACTTCGGACATGAGACAAGTTAACAACAAAGACTTCAGTGCGAGTTCCAGTGTATGTAATAGTGACCGTTATACTGCTACGCAAGGCTGGTCTTAGATGCACCGTTTTCAACACTGGTACGTTTTGGTTGATCATGTGTATGTCGATGTGTCACCGAATTAAGTTTTTTCAGTCCAGTTTTCGCGGACACTGGCTAACAAACGCTGATTTTCGTTCGCTTCGTTCACTCAATCAGCGCATCCTGTGGCTTAAATCACAGGAAGAACCGTTTTAAAAATGTACGTCCTTGGTGACTCAAACCACTGGATGCACCGGTTTAAAAATTGGCATGCTCAAGCACTGTTCCATGAAAACATTGTTTGCTGCCGAATAATGTTGTATTGCCTGCTGAAGACCGTTGTACATACGGATGGTGTTGGATGCACCGTTTGCAACACTGGTACGGTTCGGTCGCTCATGTGTACGTCCATGTTTTGCCGAATTAAGTTTCTTCAATCTAGTTTTTTGCGCGCACTGGCTAACAAAAGCGTTTACCTAATTAAGTTTCTTCAGTCCAATATTTGCGCACACTGACTAACAAACGCTGATTTTCTTTCGCTTCGCTCACTCGATCAGCGCTTCCCATGACTTAAATCACTGGATGCACCGTTTAAAATATTGGCACGCTCAAGCATCATTACATGAAAAAATGTCTTGCTGGCTAATAATGTATTGCTTGCTGAAGTCCGTTGTACGCACGGGTGATGTTGGATGCACCGTCTGCAGCACTGGTACGGTTTGTCGCTCGTGTGTTGGTGTATGTTTGACCGAAATAAGTTTCGTCAATCAAATTTTCGCTTCGCTTACTTAATCAGCCACCTCGGGGCTGCGGGAATGGCCAACAATAACGCCATCTATACACATTTGCTAACTTGGCTAATACTGTGAACTCCAAGTAGTAGAATTTTTCATTTCAATTGCACGTTGCTAGAGTTACTTGAACTGACTTTTAACATGCAAGGACATCAACATATATCTTCCAATTTTATTAACACAAACGTGAACTGATTTTGTTATTCGAATCTTTTGTCTTTTAAGTATCATTATTATTTTTTAGCATACATTATTTTACTTGATGTTAGATACGCAGTTCATTCAGTTAAACCTTGGATATTCGGTCATGCTTCATGCCTGCAAAATGCAGATTTTAAAATATGCTGTTTTTCATATATGGAAGCTTCACAAAAGAAAACAATACACCCCCCCCCCCCCAGTAAAAAAAATATATCGCTGCTTTACATCTGACTTTGAGACGTGAAAAAATGTTTTTTAAAGCCGCCCGCCTGTATCGAATTTCGATTTGTGCACTTATGAGAAACAAGGTTTTTTTTTTATAGGCCTTAAGGCAAGGGTGGACAACCTTTTTTTGCCAACGGGCCAGACATTAAAAAACGTTAACGGCAAGAAAAGCAAATCCCTTAAAAGATAAAATAGTTGCTTCGGTATCTTTTTAATCAACTGTTAAACTGTACAACTGTTGACAAAAAATATTTTTATCAACCTTTTGATATAATAATTTTTCGACTTTCTTTTACTGATACATAATTGATTTTAAGTTGTAGTTGGATGAACATTTTATTTCGATATCCATCAGAACAAAATACCAATGTTTAACAACAAATATGACCGTTAACCAGGCAAGGTCACACGTCGACCTACGGTTCCGCATGCTGCCCTCCGATCCCTAAGTGTGGCCCACCTGCATCTTAAAAAAACAATTGTTGTATCCGGTTTGCAACGCGTCATTCAGACTAAGGTAAAGTAGAGCTCAGTTGCACAAAGAAAAAAAAGTCAAAAAATTTATTGTATCAAAGAGTAGACAAAAATATTTTTTGTCAACAGTTGTACAGGATCACTGTTGATTAAAAAAAAATACCGTAGTAGCTATTTTACCTTTTAAGGAATTGGCTCTTCTTACTATTAATTTTTTTTATGTCTGACCCGTCGACAAAAATGGTTGTCCACCCTTGCCTTAAGGACGATAAAAATAAATACCTTGTTTCTCATAAGTGCACAAACCGAAAGTCGATGCGGTTGGCGGCTTTTAATTTTAATTTTTAATCTCAAAGTCTGATGGAATGCTGCAATATTTTTTGTGTGTGGTGGGGATAATTATTTTTATCTTTTATGGAGCTTCCCTGAAAAAATATGTAAAAAAAAAGCATACTTTAAAATCTGCTTTTTGAAGGAGTGAAGCATGACCGAATTTCCAAGGTTTTAACGTGTGAACTGCGTATCCAACATCAAATAAAATAGTGTATGCTAAAAAATAATATTGATAGTGAAAAACAATAAAATTCAAACAAGAAACTCATTTCTGTTTTATGTTTATAAAATTGTAAGACTGTAGATTGTAGATTGTAGATTGTAAAGTTGTAAGACTGTAAGATTGTATATAACGCTAATGTTCAACAGAAAATTTAAAAGAAAAGGAATGCACATTTAAAGTAAAATCTGCCGTTGTGTTTCATATTCCTGTGTTACATAATAGCCTACTATGTTTTAAGTTTAGTGCTTAAGGGCACGTTTACGCAACCACTCGCTTTTGTTATCTCGCAGCTAGAAGGTAGAAATCACCTCAAATTCCAACATGGCGGCAGTTTTATATCTGCCGTCTCACAACGAAAACATCAAATAACGTGAGTTCAGAAGCGTTTGGGAAAATTGTTTCGTCATGAGGAATTCTTTATATTATTGGCACGGATTATAAGACTGCAAGTATTTACTCAAACGATGTCGGATTTAGCTAACCATTTAGCGTTGTTACCATGGCAATGTCACCTTTGCCATTTCTAGCTGCGAGAATGCAAAGGCGAGTCGCTGCGTAAACGCGCCCTAACTCTTGAATTCGAAGAACACATGTAACCTTCCTATTTAACTTAATCGACTATATTATAGATTTATTGGAAAGGCAAGATGTGTCCTATCCAAATTACCAGTTTAAAGTTTAAACTTTACGGCCATGCGACGAGGCCCGTGGTACCGTCATTTCGGCTTTTTTTAAAAATATGTAGTTGTTTTTTTTACAATTTTTTTTTTAATTCCATGATTTAGGTAATAATTTCTTCCTGTTAACAACTACGAACATAACCCCTCGTACATGTACACGCGTAACTTGACGCGTGTAGACGCGAACGCAGAAAAGAAAACTGGTTTCTCCCCTATCGCTTACCCATAATCCATTACGAATCGGCAGCGAGTTGGAGTTGGCAGGGGTTCAACTTATTCCGCGTGAGCCGCGCGTCAGGAAGGGTTTTTATGCCCTCCAGCTACTGCGACACTGAGTATTCAATAGAAGGATTTGTAAAAAGTCAAGGCGGTAGGTTATTTTCACCCTTTTTTACGCGTCATCGTGGACACACCAGCGCTGCTTGTATGCGCCTCAAGTTACGCGAGTGCATGTACGAGAGGTAACACAGTTAGCAGGCAACACAAGTATTGCTTATTTTATAATTGGAATATACGTTACGCTTTTAAAATTTATTATTTAGCATTATCCTTAACGGAAAGAATTATCCTTTTTATCCAATTAAGCCTATCAATTTCGAGCTAGCAGTAGTGCATTGAATTTGAAGATTCTTATCCATTTTTCACTACCGTATGTATATATATCCACCCAAACCAAAACTGGTATAAGAGAAGCCGCCAAGTTTACAAAATGGTTCAGCTTTTCAAAGTAGTGATATCATTCTACCAGGGAAAGGCCGCCAAGGTTATTCCTATTAGCCAAGTCAATCGCACCTACCAATAGTTCGAAGGTTAAATGAAAACTAGAAGATTGCTACTATAGCGGTAGCAATATTCAAGTTTTCATTTAACATCCAAAGTATTACTCGGTGTGATTAACTTGGCTAATAGGATTAACCTTGGCGGCCTTTCCCTGGATGAATGATATCACTACTTTGAAAGGCCGACCCTTTTTGTAAACTTGGCGACTTCTCTTATACCAGTTTTGGTTTTGGATGGATATCACAACTTTCATAGGCCTGTGAATGTACAAAAATTCCCACGGTGTAATTGTCACCTCTATCTTTTTTGTCTGGAGGTATTTTACGTCTACGAATTTTCTCATTCATAATTTTCACATTTGCTATTGTTATTTCAAATAAATTAATAACAAGCATAAGAGTATAGTAATTGCAAGGACCTAATAAGTTCCTATGGAATAAAAGATACCCTGTGTCTTATTGAACCAGTAATGAGAAATTTATTAGGGTCGCGGTTCAGATAATTCATTTTGAATTCGCGTACCATAAAAAAAAAAACAATTTGGATTTGATGGGGAAAAAAACGACCAAACCTTTGCAACCCATCTGTGCATTTTGTTTCCTGATCTTCTTTCCAGCAAAATTGTCCCTTTTATCGACGTGGGGCAGATAATTCATTTTGGATTCGCGTACCGTAACAAAAAACCGCCAAACCTTTGCAATAAAAGATATTCCGTCTCTTAGTGAACCATTCTACAAATTTTATTGAGGCCCTGGCCAAATGCCATGCGCCCCAAACCTAACATAAAGATAATACATCCTACAAGCAACAACCACAGCCACAATAGTACCAAGAAACCACGAAACACCACCTATTTGCAACAACAATGAATTCTGACAATTAGGTACTGAAACGATAAGCGTGTAACACTTAAGCATGTTATAATCTACTGTTAGATGACAATACAAACAATAGTTACAACAATAATTTTTCACTTACGAGCCCCTTCAGGGCCACGTGCTTCTAGCTGCACTACCCCATATGATGCTTTACTTGTCTGCCGAAATTTAGATCTGGCAATTTTCCCTAACCAGCTGTAGACGTGTCGTTATACCCTGAGAATTAACATGGGAGCCTGCGGACTAGTTACTAGTTACTAGTCACCAGTAACACAAATCAACGTTATTGAGGACGCTTTCTCTCCATGAAGGACACGTTCCCACATTTTCGCGTTGACGTTTTCTTCGTTACTGGACCGAAGACACCTGATTCAAACGTCTTGCAAAGATATCTACCGCTTGGGGAATTTACACCTGTATGCTGAAATCAGGTATAAGTTGGTTTCAGTCTGCTAATGAGGGCCGCCTTTTATCATCAACAATCATTTTTTAACAATCGGATGTCTACAATCGGATGATCTACTATTACTTGGCGGCGACACACTAGCGTGTGTCTAAATATTTGGCTTAAGAGCAGACATAACTCAGGAGCAGAGCTAAAAGGATTGTTAGGGATCAGGATTAATCAAAGCTTCAATAATCAGCCAAGAGGGCGAGCGGGCTCATTCTTGCCACGGTAGCAAAGAAAAAGGCCGAGCGGCCGACAATGAGAATATGCGCCCTAACAATTAGAAACAAACACTATTGTTTCAGTAATGCTGACTGTTGAGCCGAGTAGAAGCAGCGGGAATCAGATAGACCGGAGTATGTTACGCCGGGGAACAACTAGTATTGTTAATTTCTCATTAGACGGGTAAGTTTAAGTCGAAAGTTGCTTTAAATTAAACAGAATTTTATGTTATATATGCGCAAATTAAAACTTGGTATATCAGAATCACGATTTTGAGATTTTGTGGGATAAGGGGTGCTTTGCCAACGTAAATTATGCATAAAACGTTACACGTAGCAGATTTTCTGTTGAACATTTCAACCGGCATGTTATCGATTTAACCAACGATTAAGACATTACAAGAAAAAAACAGTTAGGTGGAGGAGGGGGGAGAAGGGGGGGAGGGGGCGTTACATCCCAGCTACACCTCCCACCACGCTAGGGAAAGATCCAACGCGTGTTACCTTAATTTTTATTGCATTAAATTAAAATAAGCTAAAACAAATACAAATTTGGTTCATTTTTTTCTCGAAAGGAACCATTGTGGCACTTATCGCTATACCACTACTTATAATTATGTGACATCAGCTTATTCCGGCCAGCAACAATTGTTATAAAGCATTGTCGCTTTTGAAGAAACTGTAAAATCATCAGGTAAAAAGGTGTACACATTTTTCTTTTTACTTGACGCTGTACGTTACGACATTGTATCTGACTGCTCGTAAAATGCATCGTAATCTAAAACATTTATTTCTTCTCCAAAACAATGTAAAATTGTTAAAATGCACCCATCCTGCCCATTTGGCTATTGTTGTAATTCCATTGTAATCACTACAACAATTCCGTCAAGCAATATCTAACAATTTTATGACTAGAATACCTTAACCACATAGGCACACTTACCATTCGAATAGGTTACCGTGACCAATCGCGTGGTGCTTGCTTGGAATGGCCGGCTGGCAGAGGTTATTTCAGCACCGTCCATTCCTGAAAAAGGTAGACCTATCGGGTCTTGTCGGTTTTTAGACCCGTCTGCGTCCTGTCAGCAACCCCAGGATAGGTTTTATTAAAATTGGCTGCGTGTTAGTGGTCCTATAAGACCCTTCGCATTCCAATTTTTCTCAACAACAAACAAATATCATTATTATGCTAATCATTTCATATGGAACGGTTTTAGTTTATAAATGCTCAGCTGCTTACATTTTTCTTTTGTTCTGAAATAAGAAGACGAAGAAGAAAATAAGAAATGTTAAATCAGTTTCACGTGTTTTAGATAATCACAGTGCTCTCTCTTTCCACGAAGGATTTATTCACTTTTGCATAGGGTTTAGGCTTTAAACATAATCACTACTCCAAGTCAGTGTAAATCGTGCTTTAACCAAAGCATTTGTTGGAGAAAACAGTCCCACGACTTAAAATTATTACTAATTAGATGATCATAGAAGTGTCTATAATGTTTATAAACCCTTCTATAAACAATTAAAACTTACTTTTCTTTCCATCAATGATATTTCCAACCGGCGCATGGTAACTCGAATAATTCTCAGGTATGAGCTTGTCAAACCCATCTTCACTGAAAATTCAAAATTTCCAAGTATTACATCAGAAACGTAATGTACAGTAGAGTGCCAACAACGTTATGAAAACACACTAGTATACAAATTTTAGTCAGGAAAACGTTATTATTAATGAAATGATAATGATAAGAATATTGAAGCATATTGCTTCGTCAGGCAAAGCCATGTCTTCGTCTATGCGTGAAGTAGTGGGGGAAGTATAATGCAACGAAATTTCACTACCTGACTAATGAGACAACCCACGAAGTATAAACAGGCTGGCTGTAATAATTTTTGCTACTGTGAGCCTATGCAACTTGGACACTACAATTAAGACAAGCGGCTACCTAGTCGCAACCGATGTTCTGAACTCTTTCTTCCATCACTTCTGCCACTTTCGAGCCACTTTCTTTTCATACTTCCGGGTATTTAAATTCACTAATGTTTGGACGCTGAATCTAATAGTGAAAACCGTTTGTTTCTATATGTTACCATTCCATAGATGATGGGTTCACTCGGCCACTTCCGGTTACTTATGGGCCATTTCCGCTTCACACTTCCGGTTTTTTTTCCTTTTAACTAATTTTGGGACGCTGAATGTAAAGGTAAAACCGTTTCTCTCTATCTGATACAGTTGAAAAAGGTGACGGACAGACGGGCAAAATCGTTGCTATAGTCTTTCCAGCCGTTTAAGGTGCACAGAAGACTGACAACCAGCCTGTTGCCAACATGCCACTTGTTTTTTTTAATTACCGAGAAATGCTATACTTACAAATGTTTACGGATTTTTTTGTTTGTTTGTAAGTATGGCATTTCTGGATAATTTTAATACGATAGTGGTACGGTTTTTTTTTTAATTGTAGAGATCAAGCTGCATAGTTAACAGCACCGAAAAATGAAAGCCAGCTTTTTTATATTTCGTGGGTGTCTCTCTGTTCGGTTAGTGAAATTTTATAGAATTCTTCGAAAGCAAGCTCTGCTAAGTTTTGCCGGCTTAATTTATTGCAAAAACAGCACATAATCAGAGGATTCGGAGCTCGGCGATCTCTCGCCTGTGGTATCTAAATGTAAATGACCACAAAAATGCTTCTGATCAGCTTACTTCTCTAGATTTTAGCTGTGAAACGTGGACAGCTAACTATACCAAAGTTACGATTTTCTTCTGGCTGTTCAAGAAACGATTTACAATTATATTTTCATAAGGAGCTCACAATCAATACTTACACTAAAGCAAAACCGTAAAACGACCAAAAGGGGCAATATCAAACACAAACCCCATAAGGGTAAAGGAACCCATCTAGTTTTGGCCACAGAAAGTAGTGATATCAGAGCCAAAATGGCTGCCACCTAGTTTTCCGTCCCAACCCTGATCAGTCAATCTTAACTGACACCTCGGTGTTGTCAGTTAAGCTTGAGTGATCACGGTTCGGCCCACAAACTTGATGGCAGCCATTTTGGCTCTGATATCACTATTTCTGTGGACAAAACTTGATGGGGTTTTTGTATGATCGAGTCTTACGTGACGCCAGTTCAGGTTTGTTGTGGTGTTATCTCAGTTAACAGGAGGAAACACGCCCATAGCAAAGAACTGGTCAACCACTTATCAAACTGTTCCTGTAAAGCTAGTATTAGAATTGCCTGGCGTATCCAATTGACAATCAAAGATCGCCCACTGGAAAGAACACACCAAAAATCACCCAAGCTCAACCAGATTAAAGAATGGTTTTCTTCTTAAAAATCCGATGTGTGCAAAATACCATCACCTCAGGGCGGATTTGTATGTTTACTGTAAAACTAAGCTACTATATGTTTTGAGCCACTTCTTGTTGGCACACATCGGGGGAGGTGGGGGGGGGGGAGGGGCAGGGCTGCTCAAGTGTCTTCCATTGGTCTCTCTCCATTTTGCGATTCCTTACACATGGTTTTGGGCCGCGTTTTTAAGAGAAACCCAGGTCCATTTTCGTCCTAGTGATGGGTGTTTCTTGTCCCTTGTTATTGCTTAACAACGGCTGAGAAGACTATATAGCAACGGCTTGGTCTATCCGTCCGTCCGTTCGACCGTCTGTCGCCTTTTTTCAACTCCGGAATGATACCAGACAGAGATGCAGCATCCAAAAATTAGTTAAAGTGAATAGAAAAACAAGCGGCTGTAGCTACTACCTAGTCACAACCATCTTCTGTACAGTTCCACCATTTCCAATGTTGAGGCGCACACCTCTATCACGCACTGCAACATCGATCTCTATTATATAATATACCAGCAGCAGTAACCATCACAATTGGGGGTAAAATATGTTAGCTTTTAGGCCCATTTCACATTTTAGGCGTAATTGTCAGCTTTTAAGCCTAATCTTTACTGCAGTTTTAATTTTTGCATTTACCTATTCATTTTTGCAACATGGTGCACCTACGGGCACATAGTTACAGTGTTACAACATCATGCGCAACGTATTTAGATCAGTGGAAGGAAAGTGACGGGAGAGACGCAATGTAGAGATGAAATCATAAAATATAGTGCTGTTGATGAATGGTAACGTGATTCCAGGCCTAATTTTCGGTTTTTAAGGCCTTAATTTTTTAGCAGTTTTAATATCGTTAAGTAGCAGATAGGCCTAATTAAGAATTTGGTTCGACGGTGACCCTATTCAAACAATGCGACGAGACTATTTTAAACGAAGCTAAAATCCTTTTGATTTCACGGCTGCGTGATATTCTTATGATTTCAATTCGACGATCTAATGTTATTATTTCATTTAGTTACTTCGACGAAACCTATCAGCTATAAGGAAGTAACGATGTTTAGTTTGCCGCTGTTTTTAAAGTAAATTTTGATACTGAATTTAACTTTGTAAACCGTGGTCGTCTCTATCTGGTACCGTACCAAAGTTTGAAAATGCAACGGACGGACAAAGCCATTGCAATAGTCTTCTCAGAACTAAGAAGACTAAGAAGAAAGTATGAAGCGGCCAGAAAGTGATAGAAGTAGCGGTAGAGAATACAGAAGACCTGCTGTGACCAGGTAGTCGCTGCACCGCTTGTTATTATTGTTATTTGCATTTTTAAACTCTCGACTTCAGATGGAGACAGAAACATAATAGTTTCTGTAAGGATTTTACTGGGCATTTCCTGAGCGTTGTACCTGTCAATCAGTGCAGTATGTTCAGAGCTTTATTTTTTTGTTGTGTGATTGTAAAGAGGTAAGGCTTCGTCCACTTCTCCTGTACATGCTGAGGATTGATCGAGTTGGTCTGCGTGACTAGACAAGTAATAAAGCAGAGTGAGCTGACCATAGGAACGACAAAAGCAACAAACGTGTGAATCTAAATCAATAAAAACGTATTCAGTTTGTGTTTATCCGTACCACTATGTCTAGGTTGCATTGCGTGACCGAATCAAGAGTTCGTATGAAAGGTAAGCTAAATATCATATAAGGTAACCGTCATGAAACGTAATGACCTTGAAGTCTCAAACTACTTCAAGGTATTTCGGTATTAGGCAAGGAGACACGGTCGAAACGTCAATAGAATTTGAAAACAAGGAAAAACACGGTCGCGTCGTGTGGGAGGATCAAGTTTAAATTTTTGATATGGTTATCTCGATGATGGGCATGATGTCTGAGTTGTCAACACTTAGGTCTAACTGCTTGATTTGAGCTGATATATACAGAAAAGAAACCTGGCATACTCCCAGTCGTGTCTTCATGTGAGGATAGTGAGAGACTATCTGGCTCCTTCAGAAGCTATGGGAATTATTCTGTCATATTCGGGATCGCCTCCTGACCAGTTGACTTGCCCAGTGAAACGTCTTTCAAACACTCCAATGTCAGCTTTACCATTGGAAACACTAAGAAGACCAAGAAGCCCTATTTTAGAACGTATACTAGAATTTACAGGCCAGCTATGCTGGCTGTTTCATAAAACGACCCCCCCCCCCCATCCCCACGTTGCAAACGGTGCATCAGAATTTCCAGGCTAGCATCACTGGCTGTTTCGTAAAACAACCCCCTCCCTCTCCATCCCCATGTTGCAGCATCAGAATTTCCAGGCTAGCTATTCTGGCTGTTTCATAAAACAAACCTCCACTCCCCAGGTTGCAAACGGTGCATCAAACACCAGCCATGCGCTCAATTATTTATGGCTCACTAATAAACTCCGATAGAGTGAGCATCAGTGTATTTTTTGCGTATTTTGAATATTAAAACGGAGTTTCACTAATCCTTTAATGTTACCCTTCCAGCGGTTTATACCAGCAGTTTATACTTCGTTTAAAAAATTCATTTTTTGAAGGATAATAAACGCTGATTGAGTGAGCGAACCCGTATTTTTGCGCGTTATGAATTTTTATCCGATTTTCACAAATCCTTTAAATTATGTTTCATTGTTTACAGAGGTATTATTGTTGCCGGCAACTTTGTAACGTAGCAATGATGAGCCTCGTGCACCACTGGTTTAAAGTGATTGTTGAAATTTAAAGTGATTGTTGGCTACACGGGACAAGGGAAGTTTTTTGTTGTATTTTAGGTTTAGGGTAGTCGGGCTGGTGACCCAGTAGGGTTAAGTTCATTAATAAATCATATAAAATCAAATCAAATCATGGGATTTCGGGATCAGGGCTTATAAGGTGTAGATTGGTAAATCCTGTTTTAATGCTTGTTCCACCGATGGACCGCCTTGTCAGAGTTTGTGGTGAATTCACCAACACTCAGCCAGCAGCTGGATGAGCCTCTTTAACAAACTCTAAATTCTTCACTGATATTTAGCATGTGCAACAGACTGACTAGGCAATTTTGGGTTATAACTACTACTTACAATATTGCACAAAAATTTTTTTACGGCTACCTTTCTTAGTCTCTAAGTGTTTCAAATGAGTTAATGTTTGAATTAAATTTAAATCCAGTCAAATCATCATTTTTTTTATTTTTTCGTCGTTCCACCCATTGCCATACAATGTAAAATTTGAAGGCCCTCGGGGCACCTCAAGACATGACCCCCAAAGCGATGATTTTTTTTTGTGTGTGATAGTGATGTCAGAAAATCAACTTTTCCTTACCCTAACAATGAGAAATTCCAAAAAAAAAGTGTCTACACTCCACCCTAGTGTATCACCATATTCGTTTCACCCTATCGTGTACGCGGCCTATCTTGAGTTCTGTAGGCATTTTATGAGGAGCTACGTCTTCCTGGTGGGAGCGGCTTTAATCGACGGCCGCCATTGTTTTTGTAACCATCGTGGATATCGACAAGGCACTCTGCTACCAAAAACATACAATTGATTATATGTGTCGTTCTGGGGTGAACTCAAGATAGGCCGTGGACACTATAGTGTATATGTTGAGTTGTGTGTGTGAAATATCTAACCGTTTTGTTTGTTTGATTACTAATGTACGCGTATGTAGTACAGTATTGGACAATGAAATTTAGACAGAAAAATGTTGGCTTCTGTGCTACGCTCCTTTATGGATTACTTCCTTCAGGGCGTCATTGGCTGCGAAAGTTCGATTGTTTTAAGATATTGCTTTCAGAAAAGACGAATTTGCGTATTTCATGTCGCAGGTTGGGTGAATGATACACTGTTACGACGAATAATTACGACATTAAGTCCGTTTTAGCTGTTAGACACTTTTGGAAAACGAGTCCATTTCTCGCACGCGGATAAAGACGGTTTAAGGAAGCGGCGAATTCCAGACTGAGCTTTAATGATTTAGTCTGGGTAAGGCAAGGTTTGATGCGTTTAAACATTGACGTAATGCACTTTAGTCATTCGTGGGTGTGAGAAAAGAGTGATGGTTTTCGCTTTAATGACGTTACTTCGGTAACTAATATTCACCGACAAAATGCAAGCTGCAAATGAAAATTTCAGAAACTTTGGGCTTAGTTTTCCCTTTACCTTTAACTATTGACTGAACCAGAGGCGGAATCATCGAAGTGGGTGGAGGGGGAGAGGTGAATTAGGCTTGGGCAATCCCCGCCCCAAACCTACCATATATATATATAAAGGGGGTAGGGGCATGCGTTCGTTGAAATCAAATTCGCTATAAGCCAGGCAAAGAAGTTAATATTGGAAGCTACAGAAAAAGAAGGCCGTCTGAAAAAAGTCACAGGAAAAACCGATGGAAACTTAAACTGTTTGCAGTTTTCTTCAGTGTTTTGTTTTCATAGGTTGGGCAGGGGGGGGGGGGGTGAGTTTTAATGGCGCGTCGACAACTAGGTCATTAGCGCCAACCTCAGCCACAGTGCAGTAGTCCGGGTGGCCACTACACCAAGTATTACAAAAGGCAAGAAATTTCACTAGGTAACGGTTTTTTTCCTTCTGGTTTTTCTTTCTTCAGTTTTTTTCCTCGAATTGTTTTACTTCGGACATTTTCCTATGGTTCTCTCCCGTGTCTTTTTTTTCACGGCATTTTTTTTGTCCTTCGGCTTTTTGTCCATTCCTTTTTTCCTGGGCTTTTCTTCCGCGGCAATCGTTCTCTTCGTTTTTTCCCCCATTGGCTGTTTTTTCCAGGTCTCCCCCCCCCCCCCCCCGCCACCCCCAGCCTTGGCTTTCCACGGCTTTTTTATTCCTAAATTCAACATTTTTTGAATGCAATTCTTTAAAACAAAACCGCAAAAATCGACTTTAAAAACAAAATCAATTTTAAAACTATTGCTCTATTTATATTTATAACTATATGGGGGAATTCTTTCAAAGTTAATTTAAGGCTTTAACGAAGATTTGTCACGCATAACGATCCTTTTTTTTTTCCTGAGACTGTGAACAAACCACCACATTTTCTTGGCCTGTCCAAATTCCATATATAGAGATTCGCAGTTTATGTGATTGACTGACTTCATTCTGTGCTCAACAAATTTTACTTTTTCAGTTGCAATAGTAGATTATAGTATTGCATTTATTTTGCGGTTATTATTATTGCGTTTATTGAATTTCATAACTTCGTAATATTTAAGCATTTCCCATAACCAGGCAAAGATTAATCGATTAGACTTGTAGCTACCCCTTCTAAACTATCTAGATTTCATCGTCCAATACTGTACGGAGGCTGGCATGTCCAAATCCTTGTTTCCTGGAATTGGAGTTCAAGTTATAGTTCGTTGCGTTCGAGTGAACTCTAATAGGTTTTTATTTGTGCATCTTCACAGCTGTATGTGAAAGACTAGCCCGTTGAAAGAAAAGCAGCACGTATGCGAGATTAATTAAAAAGGACGCCTTTTAAGTGCCCTTACACAAAAGTTCATACGACATTTCGGAGAAATCATCCTCCATCATCAGATTTTCAATTAAAAATTCAAACTTAATATACATGGCAATGTACTGCCGAATCAACCCATCAACAAATGACACCTTAAAAGCATAAATAAAAAAATAAAAACATAAACCATAAAAACCTGCTGACGTCTCCTTTCAAAAAATATCAGACAAATGAGGCGGAGCAAGCAACCCAGTCCTTCCACTTGGTGAACAAGCAAGAAAGACCTAGTTTATGCCAATTTTGAGAGCAACCGAACTTCAAGCATGGAGCTGGAGAGATGGAGTCGCCACGCTTCACGCCAACGTGACACAGGGCGTGTACTTCCGCCATTATCATCATCGCTCGCGTGAGGAGCAAGATAGCATGTGTCTCAACCACGTTCGATAGTTACAATTGCGTAGCGGTCAAAGGAAAAACTGCAGTTTGTTTTGGTTGTTCCTTCCTACTTATTTTTTTTACCAAGAAAGGAAGTGTACGACTTTTTTGGGGGTGGGAAATGGGTGAGGCGGGAGAGGGAATTGCCCCTCCTACTTTATTTCCAATAAGGATAATATAGTTGTTTTTTTTTTTTTTTGGGGGGGGGGGG
>JAHWFP010065015.1:88384-136083 GCA_023313725.1 Lithobius niger
CGGATTTCGCGTAGGCGTATTTTCGTAGTTCTAGGTAACATTTTTCCCTAGCCCGACCGTGGGTTTTTAATGATTAAGATTATGATCCGTAACAATACTAAGTTTTACGATAATCGTTATTAATTTATTTCTACTATTTTCGGTTAAATCAAGTACCGTATATCATTACGGCACTGGGGTTGCCTCGATCGCCATGCTTCTCATAGTATTGGCGATAGACCTAACCAGAACGACATAACGCGCTTCGGTGGGCAGCTGACTTCTGTTACTATGGTAACCAAAGATTAAACGCACGTCGCCGAGATGTTAATAATGCGTCACTTGACTGTCAGGTACGTCGTATACGCTTAGAAATTGATTTAGACCTACCGAATGCAGTTCCTTCATACTTTGTTTATGCGGCGTAAGCCGCGGTACGAGACGAGTCGAACGTTAATTCAAGATGGAGGGGTGACGCCGATTGTTTAATCTGATAAAATACCGTGTGGTCTTTTAATTGCTGTTAAGGAGGCGTGATTGGCTTGTGGCCGCAGTTTATTGGCTTCCCATTGGTTAATTGTTGTTATAAAATTATGAAGGTATATTCTCATTAACAATCAATTTTTTGAACAATCGGATGTCTACAATGGGAAGACCTACTGTTACTTGGCAGCGACATAGTGTGTGTCTAGAAGACGGTCGTTTTGCTCAGCTCGAAACTCAAACAGCAGAACAAGACACATAGCGGGGGGGGGGGGGGGATAAAATTGTTTGTACTTCACACCACGGTGTTTAGTGAGATCGGTCCATTGTTATGCCAACCTTTTTTTCCTGGTGGATGCCATGACAACTGGAGGATTCCAAATAAGCCATTTTGCATTGATGTGGCGGGTGTAGTGTGTTTAAATGCCTGATCCGGTCGACTTCGTAAGGCACCTTTAAATGATTTGACGATGAGCAGGTGCTCAGCCATTACCTGACCCCGGTATTTTTTTTTACCGTAAATAAAATTTCGATCGTATCAAGTGCGGGACTGTGTCCTGTAGACAGTTTGTCAGGTGAGATGGCTGTAGCAAAGCAGTGCTGAACATGCTAATTCGATTCAACATGCAATTTAAAATTAGATTTGTGTGAAAATACCGTCCTTTAAGTTCTGAAGGCTTTGTCCCACATAAGTTGATGGGCACGCGGCTTCCCCAAATCGGATACTACAGATCGAGTTGGGGTGTTTAACGCGTCACCTGCTTTTTTCATGTTTTGATTCACCATCGCGAATTGTCTGAGGCTTTGGTGGCTGCTATAGTGATCAACCTGATATCGTTCGCAGCAAGCTTTTTTATTTAAAGTTTCAGAGATTCCTTGAAAATAAGGCAATGTGACAATTTTGGGGGAGGTGGGAAAAAGGTTTAAGGATTTTTGGGTTTTAAGGATTTTACGATGAGTGTGTTGCTGTAGCCTAGGGGATATCCGTTCTCCACATACTTCTGCATGGTGTACCGAAATTCATATTCAATGAGTTGGTTATTGCGGGTGTGTGAACTACACATTGCTTTGATAGTGAGAATTAGGGACGTGCGCAGGCCCCCGATAGCAGGCGTAACTTACTTTTTTCTGGTAACTTTTTTTTGGTATTTTTTTACCCTTTTCTGCCCCTCATTGCATTTCTTTTTTACCCTTTTCCAGCTCTCTTTGCAGCCCTTTCTTAGCCGTTGTAGCGTTTTTTTTTAGGGGCAATTTACACCGCCACTACAGCAAATGGCGTCTTTTTTTTTTTTTTTACAAAAAGGGCACTTTTTTCATGAGTGCAGGGGCTTGCCCCCACCCCCTGCCCCCTCCTGTGTGCACGTCCCTGGTGCGAAGGAATGAAAAGTGAGTGTTCTTGTCGATTGCACGATCTTCTGATAACGTGTAAATTCGAATTTTTGCTGGAGTTAACGATAACCCAGTAATAGCGAGCAACGGAATACTCTGATTGTTTGATGCTTCCATGGTGAAAGTCAAGGATGGCGTATCCACACAACATATATAAAAAAAAGTAGACTACGTGTTAAACATCCGCAACTCGGTCTACAGGATCTATGTGGGGAAGCCATGTGCCCATCTACTTATGTGGGACAAAGCCTTCAGAAATTAAAGTACAGGATATCTTAACTCAAATCTAATTTTTAATTACATGTTGAATCGTTTGTTCAGCACTGCCTTGCTAGAGGCATCTCACCTGAAAAACTGTCTACAGGAGACACCCCGAACTTGGTCCAAGTTTAATTAACGGAAAAAAATACCAAGGCCAGGGCTAACCTAATCATTAGTAATTCTCACGCCCCAACCACAAGTACACAATCATTATGATGCCAGAAAGTACATATTTAAAGAAATATTTTCCCATAATAAATCAATTTAAACATAATAACTTCGCACGGAAAACTCCGATCATGCACTCCCGTGAAAATTGAACTAAATCCTGACGTCACGTGATTTGAGTGATTTTCATTAACCGTGTCTTTCTTGCTCGGCTTGCCGAGAGGAAGGACAGGTTACTTAACTTCACCTTTTTCGTCTATACGTCTTAGAGGACACGCGTGCGGGTTTTTTTTTTTAATTAAAAAATTGTTTAAATTTCATTTTGCGTGAACCCGAATGGAGTCCTTCTTTTAAAATAGTGACTCGGTAGTAAACTGCCATGGTATTTTAAGTGTTGTCATTGAAAACCTGAGAACAATTTGTCAGAAACGTTGTTGTATTGATTTTTTTTGCGCTAGTTGGATTCCAATTTAACTCAATCACGTAATAGTGGTATTTTTTTTTTAATATAATCTATTAACTATAAGCAACTAAAAACATCTCTTAGCATGTCGAGGATAAATACCTATACGGGCGAAATCTTTGCAAATTGTGGATAATGTAACGGGATGTTGCAGGGATAAACTAAACAACTGAAGAGGGATATGGTGATTGAGTGAACAGATCCTACTTCATTGCGTAGATTAAGATGATACGGATTCCCGCCAAGCTTTACGGCCGTGTGAAGTCGCGATATCAAACGCCAACCTCTTTCGCCAAGCTAATCCCACCGACTAAGAGTTCGAAGGTTAAATGAAATATATGAAAATTGATTACTGCGCAATTTTCAATTATTTCATTTAACGTTTGAAGTTTTAGTCGGTGGGATTAGCTTGGCGAAAGAGCTTGGCGTTTGATATCACGACTTCACACGGCCGAAGAGCTTGGCAGGAATCCTTAACAAGTTTTGTTTTGTGGTTGATATCAGATCTTTTTGGTTTATATTGATGAAATCCCATTTTTTTTTCTTAGTAATTATGACGAGGAAACAACAATCTAGTTTTCTGGTCCATTTTCCTTTTGTTTTTGTTGGATTTCGTAACATTTTAACCACTGCAGTCACCTTTTTTTATACGATCGGTATTTCTAAGTATTGCAATATCTCCTTACAAATGCACAGATTTATTTAATGTTTAGTTTGGCATTGTTGCATAAAAACAATGATTAAAACAATGTAAAACAATCAATTTGGTCATTTTGAGGTCCCTAAACCCCGTACCACTTGACCAATTAGAAGAGGGCATATGAAAAGGGCTCATCTCCAGAGCAATACCTGTAAAATGAACTAAGAACCAGCTTTATTCGTGGAAGAATTTATTTTCGTGATACAAAAAAAGCGGTATTAGTAGCCAGTAGTAGTAAGTAATTAGGCAAAAATCAACGGTATTCACGTCGTTTTTTTCAACAAGAAAACGGTAAGCTCTGTCCTTAATAGTGACTTTTATGTTGTCAGGCGTCCAAAGTCTCCGGATCCAACAAGTTTCAGCCTTTTCTGTTCCATTGTTATTTATCCTTAGATGGCTGAAAACAGCCAAACTACCTTTGCAGTAAAGACACAACGTGCCTAGTGGCCGCCATGCTCATATTATATATTTTATCTGGACGTTATCGTTTTATCTTGGCGGGCGGCACACTAGCGTGTGCCTTGATTAGGCAAATATCAATGTTATTCACGTCGTTTTTTCAACAAGAAAACGTTAAGCCGTGTCGATGACAGTGACTTTTATGTTGTCAGGCGGCCAAAGTCACCCGATTAAACAAGTTTCAGTCTTTTCTGTCGCATTGTTATTTATCCTCACATGCCTGAAAACAGCCAAACTACCTTAGCACTAAAGACACAGCGTGTGTAGTGGTCGCCATGCTCATACATATTTTATCTGGATAGGTGTTATCGTTTTCATCTTGGCAGGCGACACACTAGCGTGTGTCTTGATTAAGGTGATTAACAATGCATACATTAATATTAACCTCTGGAGGAGTAACTGAAGGGGGATGCGCTGATGGTGCGAGCGAAGTGAGCAAAAATTAGTGTTTGTTAGCCAGTGGTGAAACAACGGCATTCACGAAACGTAAGCATGTGAAGCATGGACATATAATAGGCCAAACCATGTCAATCCACGTAACGGCAAAATAGGCAACGGCAAATGTGGAAATTATCAAGGAGATAATTTATAGATACAAAATTCCTCCAGATATAAAAGGTAAATATGTGGGTAAGATGGTTTGAACTTTTGGACGTTCATAGTCTTATGAAGGCTATCCACCTAAAACCAAAATTGACATACGAGAAGCCGCCAAGGTTCCAAAAAGAGTCGGCCTTTGAAGGTAGTGATATCATTCACCTGGAAAAAGGCTGTCAATGTCAACCGTCTTTCTTAGCTAAGTCAATCGTAACCGAATAATACTATGGACGTTAAATAAAAACTTTAAGGTTGCTACCGCGAGCAACACTGTTCTAGCTTTCATTTAATTTCCGAACTACTAGTCGATGCGATTAAATTGGCTAAGAGGATTAACCTTGTTGGCCTTTTCCTGGTTGAATGATATCACTGCCTTCAGAGGCTACCTTTTCGAAACTTAACGGCTTCTTATATACCAGTTTTGGTTTTGGGTGGGTCAAGTAAACACTAAAAAGGATCATGTTGATGGTAGATACATAGGTGCTTGCAGCCCTATTGTTGTCGTCAAACACAAACGAAAATTATGCCATACGACACTGCATCCATTTTTTACACCCATTCAATTGACTAGCTTCACTCTCACGTAACATGTAAAGAGTAGCCTAGGTATCGATTGCAAGTGTCTACTTACGTGATGTGAAACGGTTTCATGAACGCTTCAGGAAACATCAACAAGCAAACGAAGAGTCGTTTCAATGTATCCATTGGCATAACAAAACGCTAACTCTTAAAGTTTTAAATTTACAAGCGCCTTCGCGTCGGCGGAGTAGTTATCAGGTATCCATATTTCAGGATTGATTCGTCGCTTCCCGAGTATCTTGTAGCTTGTGGCGTATCGTTTTCTTTCCGCAGACTGAAAAGCACTGCACGTTGGTATCTCCTGGCAACTGTTTGTCTGATCGTTACAGTCAGTCATTTCTGAAATTGGTTTAGTAGTCAAGGTGACTGTGAAATGGATGTGAGAAGCAACAGATCGAAAATGTGTGAGATCTCCCGTCGTTTTAATAATTCAAGCATAAAAGAAAAGGCTAAATGAATAACGAACCCACAAATAGCTTGTGTGAATTACATAGTAATAGCGACACACAAGAGCACAACAGCGAAACATCACACACACAAAATCCATAACATTCCATAAGAATACATTACGAACTCAGGCGCTCTCATCACCTAAGCCATCTTTGCAAGGCGTAACCACGTCTATTTTATAAGCTGTAATATTTGCTCATATACGCATTTTATGAAAAGCAGAGCAAGAGTGTTTAAAAAGATTTTCAAAAATTCTCAGTTGGAGGCTTATAAAGTTATGCTGCATAATTTATCATAATAATTGATAATTTTCGGATTAACTAACCTAATTGTTCCTCAGTAACATGGTAAAACAAACAACCGTTTATACTATATGGCTGATGGACACGATAAATTTTTATCTTTTAACTATGCTATAGAAAAATATGGTCATATAGTTTGAAAAGTTCCCATAAATTCAATCAACAGAATGTCGTTACTTGCAAAATAGCAGTTTAAATAGCAGTGCTAAATATTCACAAAGGTTTGTGGTTATAACACAAAACCAGCAAGAGGCTTAAGTTTCTTAATATTTTATTTCTATACGCCAGAAAATTAATATTATACAACAATATAATAATAATAATAAAGGTTTAAAACACCAAAATGATAAGTTTTTCGGAAACGGGAGGGCAGAATTGCCAATTACCCAGGTCCAACGTTAAAAATGAAAGAAATTAATAGAAAAAGAATGTTCATATTGCTCCTTTTCCTCACCTACTCATTACGGGTTGGGGGGGGGGGGAGGAGGAAAATTCGGTCTCTTAAGGAAGTGCCTCAGGTCCACCTCCTCAACATATGTCGAAACGAACCCACGGAGGGAGCTGATACCACGGCCTCCGGTGGAGAGTGCAAAGGCTCGACATCAACACAATTGTTTAAATTCACTAAAGGAAAGATGCCAAACTGCGAAAATCATGCACTACGTAGTACAGTAAGATACTTTTGTACTAGGGATGGGTCAGTTTCATTTTTTTAACTTCGGTTCCAGTATCGGTTTTAATGCCCAAAAAACCGCAGTTTCGGTTTCAGTATCGGTTTTTGGCCACCATCCTCTCCAACCAGATATTTCTATTTTTTTTTCTTCGTATAACAGTAGTATTGCTAGCTTCTAACTCACTCCAGCTTTCACTTTCAGCAGCGTTGGGTCTAGCTACGGCACCATTTTCTCTACTATTTTCTTTTTAATGACTAGGAGCTTTGCTGTCATTTTTGCGAAGAAAATGGTAATTATAAAAATATTGAAAACAACAAATCAATTTTTTTATTTTTCGAACAGCCGTACGAAAAACCGACCAAAAATCCAAATCGGTTTCGGTTTTCAGTAAAAACCGACAATTCGGTTATGGCTTCGACCCATCCCTATTTTATACACTTGTGGTTATTTGGAGTAACGCGACCCCGATTCGAACTAGCAACCCAGTCGGTACCCAGATGACATACGTAAAACCTTTATCAATATGGCCCCTTATCTACTACGGTAAAGATGACACATTGGATCTGTTATTAAAGTTACACCAGGGACATAGGGCTCCATTCGACTAAGAATGCTTGTGGGCATAAGCACTTGAGAAATAAATACACAGGCTCAAAGATGATTAAATTATATAAAGGAAAGAAGAAAACAAGCAAACAGCGAACATTAAACACTAGAAATAGTGCAGTGCAGGTCACTAAAGCACTTATAGTTTTGTCAGAGTAGCGGGATCCGATTCGAAATAGCAGCCCAATCCGTCTCAAGGAATTATCGAAATACCCACTCGTTCACTGGAAAAGAGATGATTCCATAAACCAGTTATTCAGATTACAGCAGGACTAGGGCTCCATTCGACCGAGAATGCTTGCAGCCGTAGGCAATGGCGAAGGAATATAAATCAAGGACTATGGTAGCGGCCCGTATGCAATCCTCTGCTTGGAGTTGCATGTTAAAGGGAAATTCCAGTGGTTCATACTTACCAAATAAGCCCCTAAGGGCAGCGTACACTGACATTAGGCACGCAAAAAGCGCCAAACATACGTTCAGTAGGTCCATATATCAATATTCTAAAAGCTGCTTCATTTGATTCGAAAAGCTGAGCCATTATTATTGCATTTTAAATGTAATTATTGACGACAGACCACGTTCATTAGCTACCGAGGTCGGTGGTAGTGGCCGGCCACTCACCCAGAGCGCATGCGCCACGACCCTACACGCGGCTGCGAGAAATAGCGAGACAACGCGAGAACCTTCACTATGCACTTTCACTTTCGTTCCGTTTTGGTTTTTGCTAAAATTAAAAACAAATATGCGATTCTGTGTGACACAATGTGGCAATTATTCGAGAAGGATACGGAAATCGACCTAGTAATACTAACAAATCGCTCCGAGTTTTAGAAGAGTATACGTATACGAGCAAGCAGTCTGCATTAAAAACTGGCCTTGTGAGGATACACAATACACCAGTCTGAGAAAGAAAGAAAAGACCCTGACTGGGACTCGAATCCAGGACTTCCCGTTTACTAGCTGGGCACTCTAACCACTGCGCTAACGGGGCGGGTACTAGCTATAGGTTCCAGCCGAGCGAAGTAGCTGTTCAATCTTTCTCAGTGGTGACCTAGAGGTCACAAACATACATACAAGGAGGGAAAGCAACATTGTTTCTTGGCCCCACACTAGAAATAATGCAAGTAGTAAATAAAGAAGAAATCGCAAGGTAACGGGTAAACGAAGCAAGCATCTAGTGTGGAGGCCAAGAAGCAATGTTGCGTTCCCTTCTTGTACGTATGTTTGTGACTTCTAGGTCACCACTGAGTAAGATTGAAGAGCTACTTAGCTCGACTGGAGCCTGTAGCCACTACCCGCCCCGGTAGCACAGTGGTTACAGCGCCCGGCTAGTAAGCGGTTAGTCCTGGGTTCGAGTCCCAGTCGGGGCAGTTGTCTTTTCTTTCTGTCTCAGAATATTGTATTGTGTATTCTCACACGGCCAGTCTTTAATGCAGACTGCTTGCTTCGTTTACCCTTTACCTTGTGATTTCTTCTTTATAGAGTTCGGTGCATTTTGCGAAGACTGACTACTCCGCTGGAGTTACGAGAAGAACGCTACGAGTCAATGCAGTCCCCGAACCACACAAGACAAGGTTAGTCAAGTTAAATATTATTAAACTTTTAAAAATTTTAAACTAATAGTTAAAAAAAAACTTACTACACATGCTCACATAAAAAATGTCTTTAACGCCACTCCTTCCACCACCCCTTCTCCCAACATGGCGTTTTTTTCTGAGCGTTCAATAAAAACCATTACATTTAAACCATACTAAAACTATTTATTTGGTTATTGGACTAACAAAAATAAATGTATAATAAAAAAAAATATCTATTCCATTAGTGTTGGGCCATCCACAAGTACATCATTAGGCTGTACTTGAGCACTCATTAGCATGTTTTTTTTTCAACCAGCGTCCTATACCTTATACGAAGGACGCTGATCGAAAAACCATGACAGTAGTGAATTAAAACCTAAATGGTGAATTAAAACCTAAATTGATGGGAAATGATCTATTTCCACCCTCACACAAGCAGCTCGTCCAGTGCGGATGTACTACAGATTATCCTCGATCTAATTGTGTGTACAGTAAACAAGCTACCAAGTTTACAAGTGTGCAAGTGTTCTCTTGAACAGTGTAAGAACATATATTCAAACCAGGGTGATGACGATGAAACAGGGCATAAGGTGCAGAGAATACTGAGTTTAGCAACGCAGTGAGTTATTAAGCCAAGATTTAGCATCCCCACTCGTGCTTTTTCAGGCCTCACAAAAAATGTTACAAAAGGTAAATTTAAAAAAATTTAAAAATTCGTCATTTTACTAAAATTTTCATTCACTCCTAATAGTGGAGAGGCGCATTTGGTAAAATATGTAAAATTACAAAGTTGGCTCACCCCGAAACCTAACTAGCAACCACTATGCTAGATTTTATATTACAGTAGTACAGATGATAATTTGATTGGTGGTCACTGTGTATGAGTGGGACGCTCTTCTCTGGACGCCATTTTGAAAAATGGCGGATGCAAATATTTGATTGTTCGTACTTTGGAAACCACTCAACCTAAAAACTTGATCTTGGTGTCAAATTATATGTTTTTGGGGTCAAGGAATTCAAAAAAGTTATTAATATATTCATACATACAACCCATCACCCATTTTTCAAAATGGGGACCAATTTACGTCATTAAAAGATTTTTTATTTAATTATTTTTCAACTATTACAATCTTCCTTTATTACACAAAGATATTCTTCTTATTCAAACCATAATTTAAAGTGTCCTTTATATTATGTCCTTTAAATGTCCTTTAGATTGTTATATTATACGGGGCCTAACTTCCCACACTGTTTCATCCTCATCATCCTGGTTTATATATATGTTCTTACACTGCTCAAGAGAACACTTGCACACTTTTAAACATGGTAGCTTGTTTACTGTACACACAATTAGATCGAGCACAATCTGTAGTACATCCGCGCTGCACGATCTGCTTGTGTGTGAGTTGAAATGGATATTTTTCCATCAATTTAGGTTTTAATTCACCATTATCATGATACCATCCGCAATCAAGTAAATCAGGCAACAATGGCTTAGCCTCCAGTGCTTTTTTCCACACAAATACCTGATAATGTGCACGTTGGATGTGTAGCTTCAATGAAGCATATGTAGGAGGAAGCATTTCTGGTGATTTTTCCCCAAACTCTAACTCCCGATGTTCATTGATTGATTGGGAAGTGTCTGCATTATGTTGAGAGCGCGAGTAACTGCTCATATCACATGCACATTATCAAGCATTTGCGTGGAAAAAAGCACTGGAGGCCAAGCCATTGTTGCCCGATTTACTTGATTTCGGATGGTACGATGATAGGCCTAATGGTGAATTAATTACCTAAATTGATAGGAGATAGGAAAAGATCCATTTCCACCCACACACAACAACTCGTGCAGTGCGGATGTACTACAGATTATGTTCGATCTAATTGTGTGTGTACAGTAAACAAGCTACCATGTTTAAAAGTGTGTAAGTGTCCTCTTGAGCAGTGTGTGATGAGGATGTAACAGTTTAACTCTTTATAGTCTATCACACACGGAAATTAGGCCCCGTACAATATAACAATATAAAGGACATAATATAAAAGACATTTTTAATTGTGGTTTTCATGTTTGAGTAAGAAGCAATATCATTCATTATTTTTGTTTAATAAAGGAAGATTGTAATAGTTGAAAAATAATTAAGTAAAAGTTCATTTAATGCCATAAATTGGTTCCATTATGAAAAATGGGAGAGGGGTTGTATACATGAATAAATTAATGACTTTTTTGAATTCCTTGTCCCCAAAAACATATAATTTGATACCAATATCAAGTTTTTAGGTTGAGTGGTTTCCAAAGTAAGAACAATCACATATTTGCATCCGGCATTTTCCAAAATGGCGTCCAGAAAAGAGCGTCCCACTCCTATACGGTGACCACCGGTAAAAATATCATCTGTACTACTGTAATATAACACCTAGCATAGTGGTTGCTAGTTAGGTTTCGGGGTGAGCCAAATTTGTCATTTTCGCCATTTGCCTCCTCACTATAAGGAGAAATGTAGTCGTAGGTCAAAGATGTAGGTTGAAAAAACAATAACACTATAAAAACTCGTTCTTTCACCAACTTTATTACGGAAGAGTCAATAGCTAGGGACGGTGGGTGGGCCAGCTGAATCGTTGGGTAGGTTGGCAAGTTGATTTTGCACTGATGATAGTTGGGACGTGGAGTTTCGGGCTTGAGGCGTTGGGTCGTGTTTTTTTTTTTTAATTAAAAATGATTGCTGACATGTTACGCGGCAACACAAAGATTAGGAACTCGACTTAGCCAACTTGGCATACGTGATCATTTTTTTCTATCTTACATAAAAGGAAGTTGGTGGGGGGGGGGGGGAAGGGGAGGGGAATCAGCCATAGTGGCTCGCATCCACGTGTCCGTGTGTAATCCGTGGCATAGTGTGGAATGGCAAGCTAACATTACTCCATGTGAAATCACTATTAAATATTCCAAATCATAATGATCTCATATATTTTAAATATAGTTTTTTATTTTATCTGAAATAACTCATTAAAAAAAATACGTATATTAGTATTTAAATAAGCTTAAGCCTTTAATACGGATGTAAGCTTTTAAAAAACATAATTCTCTAATGGAACCGATACAAGAAAAAGACATGTAAGCTAACAGCTTATCGTACTATTCTACATAGTTAAGATCGGAATTTTGTTTGCTTGTTTGTTTGTCCGCAGTGGGAATCGCAATAATCCTTATTCTGTCGAAGTCCGTTTCGTATACTCGATAATGTTTATTCTATTGAAGACCGTATTGGGAATCTCTGAGGCTTGGACGATGGGCAACTGATAACGGTGGTGTTTAATTTTCAAGGACCTTCAACAATAATTGGCTGATGTAGTTATGTCACAGTATATTCATGCAAACGAGAAATCACAACAATGCTCAATAAAACCGGCTTGATTTTTGGAATCGCGAAGATTCTTGTACACGTATTACTGAGACGCGAAAGGCTCACATGTCTTTTTCTTGTATTTGTTCCTTTGGAGCAGTACGTGTTTTTAAAGGCTAACATCCGCATTTTAAGAGCACTTTATTTACTATTAATAAATACACAGGCTCAACGAAAGAGCTACATCATTAAAAACGTATGATGTGAGTGTGTGAGTGTGTTTGTACATCTAGTCCTCTTGAACCAAGGGGGGGGGGATTAAGGCTTAATGGCGCGTCGACAGTGTGGTCATTAGCGCAAACCTCAGTCACAGTGCAGTGGTCCGGGTTGCCACTGCACCACACATTACAGAGATATTATTCAAACCCCTAATTAAAATCTTGTCATACATCTGTACCTCCTGCAAAAATTGAAAAACAACGGACAGCAGGACAGACTTATCGCCCAATTGACGTGCAATGTCATGCGGAAGACGGAAACGACGACGAACACCATCAAGATGGCAACAATCAACAAGGAAGTGCCGGACCGTAAGTGGCCGTTGACACCAATAACATTCAGGAGGGTCAACCCTCCCACCCCCCCCCCTCGCAAAAGGAAACGGTGAGTAAGACGGGTGTCCAATGCGCAAACAGGTCAACACCACCTCCTCACGACGACTGCGGCGACATGCCGAGTGCCATTCCTCGACAGTGCCTTTAATAGCTCGCAATTTATTACCGTCCTGTCTGTCCCACAAGGCTTGCCAAAAAGCGTGCAACCTCAGACGCAGAGTTGGAAAGGCGTCTGAGGGAACAAGGCTGAAATCCCTTCCAAGAGGGCCAGAAAGGGCCCCTTTCGCTGCAGAATCAGCTTGCTCATTTTCAACTATCCCAACGTGGCCCGGGATCCAGCAGAAAGGCACGGTTTTCCGCTGGTCAGGCAAGCGAGAAAGCAAAGCTTGGACACGTTGTGTCAAGGGGTTTGAGGATTGTAGTTCGCCAAGGACTGCAGGGCACTCATGGAATCGCTAAAGATAATGAAATGCGTGCCCTGAAGGTCAAGGATCCATTCCACCGCCAAACCGAAAGCCAAAAGCTCTGCAGAAAACACAGAATAGCCTGATGGAAGGCGATGGGCAACCGTCACTCCATTACACATGCACACGCCACGCCAACGTCTGACTTTGAACCATCAGTAAACAGCCACTGATAACCGACAAACTGAGAACACAGCCGCCGGAACTCCTGCAATTACCTTGCCGGTAGAGTGGAACCTTTCGGTAGGGACGCCAGAGCGAAAATGAAAATGCCACTTGGGACAAGCCAAGGGGCCACTGGCATCCCCCCCCTCCCAAGCTTCAAGACACAGGGCATTTCAAAGGTTATTTCTTGACAGGACTGTTGGAGCCTATCGCGGAACTCACCCTTACCCAACCTGCGTCTACTGACCCGCAAGTCTGGCCCCAAAACCATGGACCAAGCAGGACTCGATTGCACAGCACGCAAACGCACAGCATACTGAATGGCAAGCTGTCGCCGACGAATGGCCAAAGGTGGCTCCGAGGCCTCAGCATAGGGGCTGACCACTGGAGACGTCCGAAATGCCGCAGTCACCAGCCACAGGCTACTGTGATGCACAGTGTCCAACATCTGGAGAGTCGAGTCACTAGCCGAACCATACACCATGCACACATAATCAGGCTTGCTATGGACAAGGGCTCAGTAAAGGCGCAACATGGCAGTGCGATCGGCACCCCATGAAGTGCCCGACAGAACCCGCAAGCTGTTAAGCGCCCGCAAAACCTTGACTTTAAGTTGACGCAAATGGGGAAGGCAAGATAACCTGGAATCCAACACCAGAACCAGGAAACGTGCCTGTGGAACAACAGGAATTTGGGCCTGTCCCAAGTACAGGCAAGGATCTGGATGCAGTGTTCGTTGGCGGCAAAAGTGGACGCACACAGTCTTATCCGGAGAAAACCGGAAGCTATTACTGACCGCCCAGTTCTGGGCTTAGTTAATTGCCAGCTGTAGTTGCCGCTCGCAGGTATGCATGCGAGCTGCCCTAAAGCACAGGCCGAAGTCATCGACAAACAAAGACTGGGGAACAGCAGCTTGCTGAGCAATGGGGTTGATCCCAATAGCAAACAAGGTGACGCTAAGAACACCTCTAAGAACACCTTGAGGCACACCATTCTCCAAGACAAACGGGCGGGAAATAGTCGCCCTGACACGAACACGAAAAGAACAGCCTGAGAAGTAAGCAGAAAGAAACAGTGCCATCCGCCCCCTCAAGCCACTGTCATAGAGACTACGGAGCATCCCATAACGCCAGGTCGTATCATGAGCCTTCTCCAAGTCATAGAAAACTTGAACCAGATGTTGACGCAGGCGAAAAGCCTCCCTCACATCTGATTCAAGGGCAACTAGATGATCGATAAATGACCGAAACCGTCACAAGCCACACTGGGATGCAGATAAGAATCCCTGTGATTACAACACCCATACCAACCGCTCATTGACCATCCGTTCCATAAGCTTCCGTTCCACAAATAACTGACTGGTAAACGGTAAATTGTACTCCTCTAGCCCGTCGAAGCGAAAGTCTAGAGAGTGACCCTCTTCCCTACGCTTAATCCCGACGAAACCAGGATCATAATGGTCATCACTCGAGACTCGCGCAAATGCAGACGCAAGACAATCGGCGATATCCGACATAGAAGAGATTACGCCATTCGCCACCCTCAGCTGTGATACCGGGGAAGGCACGTTCCTCCCCAAGATCTGGCGCACCTTCCTCCATACCTGCTGAGAAGGTGTGGAGTGCGTGATCGATGAGATATAAGCCAACCACGAAGTACACCTAGCCTCAGGCATGACATACCGGGCATGGACACGGCAGCGTTTAAAGGCCACAAAGTTTTCAGTAATAGGTCTCACCGTAAATGCACACAATGCACGCCTGCGGGCCTGAATGGCCTGTCCGCAAGCCGGTGTCCACCACGGAACAGGTACTCGTCTCGGCTGTGCGGACGTACGTGGGATAGCAGCATGAGCAGCATCAAGGACCACATCAGTAAAATTCAGAAAGTTCATCCACATCAGAAAAGTCCTCAACCGCACGCTGAAAGACAGCAGCCTCAGCAAAGGCTGACTACTCAGCACGTTTACGCGCCCACCGGGCTGACCTGGAAGCCACAGCACCCCCTTGTGTTGCGGACAACACAATGGGGAGGTGATCGCTCCCATGCAGATCAGCAGTGACAGCCCAAGTGAAGTGAACTAGGATGGCTAGCGAACAAAAGGCTAAGTCCACCGCTGACCAATTGCCAGTGGCCAGGTCACAGTTTGTCATAGCTCCATTGTTCAGGATGCAGACGGACCCCCTCTGCATCCTCTCCTCAAGGATCCTCCCCTTGTTATCAGTATTAGGTCCTCCCTATTGGACGTGGTGGCTGTAAAAGTCGCCCAGCACGAGGAAAGGGGCAGGAAGCTGGTGGACCATGTCCTCCAGGTCACCAACCCCAAAGGCCTCATCTGGTGGTAAATAAAGCGAATAGACAGTAATATCGAAGTGGAAAGAAACTCTAACTGCTACTGCCTGAAGTCTAGTGTGCAGAGGCACACTGGCTTGTGGCTGAGAGTGTTGTACCAGCACTTCAACACCACCATGTGCACGTGGCACAGGGTCTGCATCCAGACGGAAGAAGGAGTAACCTCGAACAACTGGATTATCCGACGCCTTAAAGCAAGTTTCCTGAAGGCAGCAGCACAGAGGTCGCCAATGCGACAAAAGCAGCCGCAGCTATTCTGCATGGGTCCGATAACTTTGACAGTTCCACAGTTCCACTGAACGATGGTATGCGCGGGCATTAGGGCGGGCTCAAGACTGAATCATCCTCTTCAACTCCCCTTCTGGGCGATCCGAAAACATCTGAATCCTCACCCGAATCAAAAGATGGAGTGAGGTTCAGAACGAAGTTGTCGTCGGAAGGAGGAAAAAGTTCCGGAGAATTAGAACAGGAAATCTCTTCCTGCTCCATGGGCAAATGAGTATCAAGATGTTGATGGGATGCAATGGACCCCTTAGCAAGCTGGCCGTTCAACGACCATTCCACCGTCTCTCCTGGTGGCAATGTCTTCACGTGTGGTGTTGAGGCTTTACCAGCAGGAGCCTTCTTCTTCGACGTCTTCTGTGGTGCACTCCGGGCATGCGGAGGCTTAGCCGAAGTCTTAACCCACCTGGTTAGAGCAGCAGGAACAGTAGCAGGAGCAGAAGCATTTGCAGGCTGGGCAGATCTCGACGGCACGGCAGCAACCGGGTCTTAAGGACCCAAAAGACCCTGCAAAGATGGATGTTGCTGGGTCAACAAAGTAACAAGCATGCCTACCATCCTCGTCAAAGACCTGAGCTCAGCGCGCAAATCCGCCAAATCAGCAGACTCACTAACTGGGCCAGGCAATGGCGCACTGCACACCTGCGCAAAAGATCGCTTTATCGTCGGTGCCGATAGTTTGGCCTTCTTCTGGTCCTCCGAGTAGGAAAGCCCGTCCTTTGCCTTCAATTCCTGCACACGACGTTCGTCTACATAAACACGGCAGTACCGTGAAGAGGCCTGGTGCTGACCACTGCAGTTGACGCACCGCTCCGGGGCAGCACAATCAGACCCCTCATGGGCTGCCTGAGCACAGCTAACACAGGTTGGCTTACTCTTACACGAACCGCTGGTATGACCAAAGCGATGACAGTGGTAACACTGCATCGGGTTCGGGACGTAAAATCTGACCTTCAACCGCAGGTAACCGGCAGTAATGTGCTGCGGTACAACCGACGAATCAAAGGTCAGGAAAAAAGGTGTCAGTTGGCTGAGCACCATTGTCACCTTTCCGCGTCAAACGCCTAACGGCTATAACGTCTTGTGACTTGATTTCGTCCAGGATGACATCATTACTGAGACCCCTCAAATCAAAGCATGTCACGACCCCCTTGCTGCTGTTTAAAGTATGATGCGGCTCGACACGCACTGGGCATGACCCCAGTGCACTCGCTTTCAAAAGCCTCTTTGCCTGAGCATCATCTGCAACCTCCACAAGGTATCCCCCAGCACGGAGCCGAGAGGCACTCTTCGGATCTGAACCACAGATCCCTTTAAGTGCTTTTTGGAGAGCAAACGGGCCGAGCCGTGTAACATTTCGGCCCTCACCTGCCACCACCAGGTAACTGGGCACCAGGCCTAACCATCTCAGGGTCTCTTCTCAGGCGCTTGCTAGTGCGGCGAGGAGGGGTAGAATTTTGGGGGGAAGAAGTTATTTCGGGGGAGGGGGGGAAGTAGTTGCCATTGAAAGCAAAAACGAAGTCGTGGCGGTGCGCTCCCCAGAAAAGAAAGCCCCGAGCAGCACTCGGGTGATGCAGGGCCGGAAACCGCATATCCAGGGCCCTACACCAGGAAGCAAACACCGCCATCTATCTCGGTGAGGTGGCGGCCTAAGCATGCCCAGAGGCGAGGCCACCAAGGAAGCCGTACTCACCACCTCCCTCAGTAACCCAAACAGTTCGGGTCAGTGATGCAGATGGATACAGCACAAGCCGCCTCCCCACACCAACAGGACCCGAAAGGTCATAGCCGATTGACCTTAGGCCGGCTCGCCCAGGCCATCCTTCCTCCGGAATAAGGAGCCAAAGCCCTTAAGCCAGGATCTCCGCGTCCACGGATTACTGGGATGCAGCACACGGCCAACATGCTGCAGGATGAGAATGAAAAGCCCAGTGGCCAGAATGGGCAAATTGGAATCAAACCCAAAAGGGGATTCAAACCGCCAAACATCCTCTAAGCAGCCACCCGGGACCTGGTTTGTCTGGTTTGTAACCTCTTTCTGACTAGTGCTAGCGACGGGTGTTAAACCTGCCCGCCATACACACCATAAGCACACTCGCAAACCGTAGTGTTGAGGTTGCTAGTGTTCAAGACGGACCAAAAAAAACCCCGCCATGCAGACCCTTGGCACACTAGCAAACCGTGACTTGGGTTCCCTTTTAGTCGTCTTCTACGACATGCAGGGGTACGATAGGCTTATTCTACCCCCAGCCCACAGGGGAATCTTGAACCAAGGCAACTACAAAGGTGAGAGTAGGACAAAATGAAAGATAATTAAGTTGCGCTTCGGTTAGGCCTATTTTCATCGGTGTAACTTAATATTATGACCCTCAAACACGCGAAAAGCCCACAAAAAATAATATCAAAGTTTTTTTTACCCTCATGAAGTTTGTTCATGTAAATATCCTCGAACGAAGCGAGATGACGCCAATGGAGCGAGCGAGACGAATGATGTGACAAGTAAACAAATATAAACAAATGCATGCAAATAATATAAAGAAAAGAGGAAAACAAGCCAAACAGCGAAAATCATACACTAGAAATAACGTCGTACAAGTAAGCCACCTTATGCTCTTATGTTTCGTCAGAGTGGCATGACCCGCATTCGAACAAGAAACCCAGTACGGTCCCAGGTCACTAACATGTTGCTTTTATCCGTAAGCATACTCCTCCACTTGCATAAAGATACCTCAGTGAATCTTTTATTAAGGTCACAGCAGTTACAGGGACGCCATTCGACCGATAATGTTGCAGTCGTAAGCTGTGGAGAAGACGAAGGCTCAACAAAGGATTAAATAAATATGAATAAACATAAGATTGAGTTATCGTTATGAAAGTGGAGAAGTGGGTATATTGATAAAGGCGTTATGTTAGTGAGTATGGATTGGGTTACTAGTTCGAATCCGGTTCACACCACTCCGACGAAACGTAAGTGAAAAAAGGTGGCTTACTACGTTGTTTCTAGTGTATTTTTTTTTCACTGCTTGGTTTGTTTTCCTATTTCCTGTACATACTTTATAGCGAATGGGGTACATTTTTCACTGTTGGTGCTAACGTTCTTATGGGAATAGAATCTATAAAACATAACGACATAGCCTATTACAAAAAAATAAACAAGAAAAATTAACGACATAACGTTGAGTTTGATTTATAACTTAACTTTGTGGGCAGTTCAGAAAACTACCAGTCTTACAAGCCGCTACTGGGGCATTTACCAGAAGTGGGGTCCAAAGTACCCCGAAATGTGTCTTTATTTACGTCATATGATGCATGACTGTTCCTGGTATCGTTTTTTAGGTCTTGGTGTACTGAGTATGAAACTGTAGAATTTGACGGGTTAGCGTTATTTCCTTCTTCTTCATCCCTCTAATAGGCTCACCACACAAACCTAAGTTTAATATTTTAATAGGTTTTTAAACCCGAATTAGGAATAATGGTTTACTAAAAATAAATATAAAAGACAATATGTAATTAGAAAACAAAAACAAACTCGTTTGTTGCTTAAGGTAATGTCTAACTGATCCGAAGTCAAAACAGCAAAGGGACACAAATAATCTTTCCTGTATGGTTTTAGATACTGCAGTTTTGCTGTACTGTTTAGTCCAAGTGAAACCTTACCGATGTATTCAAATGTTTTTTTTACCATTTTTACTTTTGCACACGATAGATAACCAATGATTGGTGTATTGCTGTTTGCTTAAACGACATCGCTGGAAAATGTTTAAAAACTAATCGTCTTGGTGAGCTAGCACAGCTCTACAGGTAACTCAGGGTTCGTGCGAGTCTTTGAAAACCTAAAAATGTCCTGGAAAGTAATAATGAAATTCCAGGCCTGGAAAAGTTCTTGAAACTCTTGTAAAATGGTATATGTATCATCAATAGTGTCATGAACTGAAAGAGACGACGTGACTGAAGCACACTGAAAAAGTTTTGCCTTGTGTGTAGCCTTACGTTATTCTTCGTTTCTTTTGGCATGAAAAGTTTAAGATTTGTGCTCTGGCTTTAATGGTATTTACGTGATGTCACTCCTTTGAAGGGCTGAACCATTCGGAACTTGGTGGTCCCTTTTGCCAGTTTTGATTTTTGATATGATTATAACTTCTACACCTAAATCCTGTTTAACAAAATGAAATAAATCCTCAAAATGAAATGTCTCCAGGAACAGCCCAGTCGCTTAATTGAAATAAATCCTCTTAAAAGTTAGAATTTCATATTTAAGGTTTTACTATCAGTTTCTGTTTTTATAACCCTGCGATTGCCGCAGTTTAGGTTTTTTCTTTTAGATTTAACGGATTTCGGTTTCCAACAATGGGGGCCCATTATTCAACAGAACAGCGTGGGTCGGTTGTTAAATTGCTTCCGGAACCGAAACTTCCGATAGCAAAACAAAGAGGATGAACACGCTAAGGACTTCATTTAGTAAAGGAAGGACCCTACAGAAGCCGTTCACTCGTTAGGAAATACGAGGCAACCGGCAGTGTGTAGAACAAGCAGCATGAATGTGCTAAAACAGCACGTTCGGCGCAAAACATTGAACAATTCCGATCCTGATTTTTAAGAAGTCCGTATGACGGGTATCATAAAAAAATGAATAAAAAGTGAATGTAAAATGAAAAAGGCAAGCGTTCACCGTATTATGCCTAGTAATTTGCGTATGTTCCCGTATAAAATGTAGATGTTGGAAGAACATAAAAATAGTAACGAGGATTTAATGGTTGTTTTCGTTAACTTCACTCTTCCAAAGATTGACGCAGACACAAATTTAATCTCCGATTTTTGTTTACCGTAAGCAATTAGGCTCAATAATATTTTTAAAAACAATTACACGTTTTTATTGTTTTTTGTTTAGCCATAGCGTCAGTGTTATTTATTTTGTTATTCATCCACTGAACGTATTAATGAAGTGTTTATTGCGATGCAAAAACACGCAAAAACTCAAGGAAGGTAGGAAGAAACATCCAGCCAAGTTTAGTCAAACAGTAAAAGGTTAACAAGTTGATAAAGTACAAACGTACACAAAACACTAAAAACAAAGTGAGAGAAGTTCCACCGAGCCCATCGAACAAATCCTCCGAGAACCAAATGCTTTAACCCCCTTCTGAAAGCCGCCACAGAGGTCGCCAATACAACGACGGTGGGTGAGTGTTCCAAACTTTCACAACGCGGTCCGAAAAAAAACTTTATAACCATCTTTCTTAACAGGGTTAACAAACAATTTAAGTGGGTGGCCTCATGTAAGATCACAACCCCTGATCGAGAAAAAAAAAACTATTTTTGTCCAGACTAGTTAGTCATGTAAAATTGAATATATCAGGCAGAGGTTAATTCTTCGGCAATTCTAGTGAGTCTGCATTTAGCCTATAGTGTTTAAGCTTTCAGAATATGTTTTTTTTTTTTTAAAGCCTGGCAAATACTTGGTAAAATCCTGCTGGACGGATTCTATACGATCAAACAGGACTTGCGTATTCTAGGATCCCAAATACGATAAACGCCCAAACCAGTGTTTTATATCCTTCGAAGTAAAGCGAAGTCTAATCATGACCATTACGCCATAGCATTCTTCGCAATATGGCTACAATACGTAATACTGTTTAGGTCGCTGGAAAACCAAACACCAAGATTTTTGACCTCAATTACGTGATCCAATGTTAGTCCAAGTAATTTGTTTCCCAGTTTCAAATTTACTGACCCAATATGAAGAACCTTACACTTATAGATCCGGAGATAAGTAATTGCCATTTCTCAGACCTCCATTTAGTCCATTTTCCAGCATCCATTGTTAATGTTATTAAAAGTAACAATATTATATGGCTGTGCAAAGACTGTATAGATCGAGGCCATGGCAAAGTGAACATTACGACTAGTGAAAATTACTAACGGAGGTATTCAGACGATTGAATTTCAAAGATGACAAGTTTGATAGTGCTTTTCTTAAATGAGGTTCTCGGAGGTTTGATGCGCTCCCTGCTCTCGCTATGGTGCCAGAAGGCGATACGGACAATTTTACTAAGAAATTCCAATCGTAAATGCCTAGGGTATTTTACATGCCATAATAGACATGAGCACTTGTAGTCATCCAAGACCTTCTCCCCCAGCAAATGCCTGGGTTGGCCGAGGTCAAGCTTCAACGCGGAACCTCTTGCATATAAGACAGTCGTACTAATCATCAGGCACCTTGCCCCATAACATGAGATACCGTGTGACGTAAACTTGCTAACTAGTACCTCATTGCATATACGTAGTTGTTAAAAAAAAAAAATAAATAAAAAAAAAGGAGAAAGGAAAAAAAAACTTTCCTGCCATCGCTGTAATGCAGCCTCTAGCTTCAGGGCGTAGTAACTGTCACAGTTCCAATGGTCGCAACGTAACGTCACAGAAGGGTTACTAGCGCGTCGCTTGACAAGGACTGCAGAAGCACAGACAACGTGTCGCTTACAATCGTAGCTTAAGCCGGCCGGCATTGGAGTTCAAAGATGCCGGCAAATAAACATTGCGCTGTCGTAAACTGCCTAAACAATTCTTGGTATTTTTACAAACCGCGTATGGCAAATGTTACCTGACACAATGCACCTTCACGAAATTCGCTCTTCGTTGCTCTCCTTATGCTTAACTGCCCGCCATTTTTAAGCTGCGTGATCGCAACATACGGTGATTTACTGAGACACACACGAAATATCTCCACACACACCCAAACCTTTTATGAAACCGGAACAAGATGGCCACAGGCGCGAGTGCAGTTTACCATATATTGTCCTAGGTCAGGGGTGGCGAACCTTTTACTGATTGGGTGCCAAAAAAAAAAAAATGTCTTACCAAAATGCTGTAGCGTGCCACTCCTCATCAGTGCGATTTCTGCTGCTGTTTTCCTGATACCAGTTTTTCAATTCGTGGGTTATAATTCGTTAACTTCATTTTTATGCACGCTTCACTGTTTTCTTCCAACAAACTATTCCGGGTGTTTGAATGAATCGAGTTCATATGGGAGTAAACTTGTTCGCAGTAATAGCTTGAGCCAAATATCACTAACAATGCGCATGCCAAGCTTTTCATGGCAACAAAAGTGCAGGGCAGTTCATTCCAACAATGAAAAATCAGTTGATCAGTTTTCGTCAATGATTTTAATTCAGCCCACTTGTGAGTTTTAGCAAGTTCTGCTTTTTTTTTGTTCCGGTGCTTTCAACTCTGCATTTAAATCTTGAAATGTCTTTGTCCAAGTTTCGTTTTCGCTGAATTCTATCATCTCCATTTCCAAGTTGTCCAGCTTTAATTGTTGAAAACGCTCCAACACTAACTGATTAAAGTTCACATCATCTGGATGAATAAGAAACTGAAACGTTTTGTCCATGTCACGGAATTGTTGAAAACGACTGACAAATTCTTCTTTTAATGAGGCCAAGTAGGCAGCTAAAATCTGGCTTTCAGCATTTTTATCACCTCCATCATATTCGTCAGATTTTTCCCAAAACTGCTTGACATGAGGGAAGTAAGCACATTTGCAGGTAATAATGTCTTTTTCGTACACAACTATTTTTTTTTCGAATGATTTCACATGCTGATATAGCTGGCTAGCTGTCTGACCTTAGCCTTGCATTTTCAAGTTAAGCTGATTTAGGTGTGCTGTTATGTCAATCAAATACATTAAGTTTAGTAACCATTTGCGATCTGTTGTACTTGGAAATTCCTTTTCTTTTTCGTTCAGGAATAAACGGATTTCTTCAAGACAACTTACAAATCGTCCGAGGACAGCACCCCGACTCAACCAACGAACGTTATTGTAAGTTATCACGTCACCATACTGATAATTGAGTTCATCCAAAAGTGATCTAAATTGACGATGATTAAGCCCACGTGCACGAATGAAGTTTACAATTTTGGTTACCACTGCCATAACGTCGCGCAGTTTCTCACAGCCAGCCTTGGAGCACAAAGCTTGCTGGTGAATTATACAGTGAAATTGTAAAACTTTCCGTTTTAATGCGTCTTCCAACAATGCAATGAAGCCCTTCCGAATTCTTGTCATTGACGGGCAGCCGTCTGTCGTAACAGATACAATATTTTGTATATCAATTTTTTTTTTCGTCGAACATGTTTTTAACTGCATTAAACACAAGTTCTCCAGTTGTTTGTCCGTGCAGCGCCAAAATACCACACACTTCTTCATTAATACCTTTGTTAGTTGTATATCTCACGGTAACTGCAACTCATGCTGTATCGTTCACATCATTACTTTCGTCAACTGCAATTGCAAAACATGGGCATTGTTGAAGATCCTCTGTCAACTGATCTGTAACATCGCCAGACATTAGCAATATACGATCTTTTACTGTATTTCGTGACAATGGCATGTCCAAGATGCGCTGTTTAATTTTAGCTTTATTAGCGAAATCCTCGAATAAACTATCTGTAGCAGCGAGCATTGCTTCTTTAACGTACTCACCGTCCGAGAATGGCTTACTGTGCTTCGCAATACACAAATATAATTGAAAACTACTTTTCAGCAAACGGTTGTCACCTCCAAGAAATGATTTAAACACATTAGTTTCACTGCGATGCTGTTTTATGGCTTTATCGATACGTACTTTTTTTTCTTGTGGATTGGTCGGAAAGTCAGAATGACATTTTTCAAAATGTCTTTTCACACTCGAAGTTCTACAAACTACAGACTCTCTGCAAATAACACAAACTGCTCGATCCCCACTTTCTGCTACACCACATTTTTCTGTCCATTCACTTTTAAATGGTCTGCTATCAACTCTTTGCTTTTTGGGCTGAAGAGACGCCATGCTTGCAACTCAAACTTCGCACCAAGTGGGCGCCGACAGGGATACCTAGTAATGCAGTCGAAATACTCATTATTAGCAGCAACACGTTGGTTTCAATTCCGAAGTTCCCCACAAGGCTCTTTCGCTTCTCTCAAGCATCGACGCACGCGTGGACTGGGTTGATTCCATTCTTTGAGCGGAGGCAGGGGCAGAGAGCTGGGTTGATTCCATTCTTTGAATGGAGGCAGGGACACACAGAGAGAGAGAGAGAGAGAGAGCTTGGCTGTTATGCGGAGATATAGTTACGCGATTGTTGGTTGCTTGTTGGAACGATAGACAAACCGTAGTGATCAGTTTGCAATTTAACAAATATTTTCGCGTGCCAAAGGAAAGGGTCTCGCGTGCCAGCTTTGGCACGCGTGCCATAGGTTCGCCACCCCTGTCCTAGGTTGTAGTGAGTCCTACCTGTTGCACGAATGCCGACCGATGTTCAGGTTTCATGAAAGTTTTGTGTGTGTAGAAAACAAAGTGGGGTGTTTGTCCCCACAAACCACCATAGTAACAACACGCGTTTCCTCCCGTCTGTTTCCCAAGCATCCCACTTGTTCCCTGGTTGACGTCGCTAAATAACGCAAGTGATTGGTGCTTTCCTAAAGAATAAGCTCCTCCCGTATCGAAGTGAATATATTGCTCTAAGCTAGCATCCTGTACACCTTGTATTGACGGGTGTTCAGTGGTAGTTGATGTTATGGCTTGGCATGTAAAAATGACGCTGGTTATTTGGTTCCATTGGGTTTTTATTGCGGTGGAGATTGCAATTTTATGCTCGCCCGACTTACACACGGAATAACCCTTGCGGTTTTACATTTGCGGTTGGCTGGACTTAAGGATTAGGGAAAAGTATTGGTGGTAAATACATTGACTTACGTATGTTGCAGAATAATTTTGGTATAATAGTTCGAAATATTTGGTGGTCCAAAAGGCGTATAAATTAAGACTTCACTCCTACGTGTTGCAGTTTGGTGGAATTGGAATGGAATGATTATAATACCAATGGTTACCATGCATGACAAACAAAGCATGACACCACGACTACAATGCACGTCATGGCATGCATGCGCACATTGGCCCATAATAATACAGTCTGGACTTGACTCGAACTTCTTGGGAGCTCCTCTGTAAGGACATCCGCCACAGGCCCAGGAACAGTCCACCACTCCATACCTGCGCCGAGCTGGGGCCGATGACCTTAGTCTTCAATCAATGGCGTCTGCCTGGTCTACCCACGAACGTCCGGCGCATCAGCACAGGATGGTGGCAGCTCAAACGCCAGCAACGGCTGCCGATACAGAAATGCCCCCGGGGGTCGAAGTTTTCGGTCGCCTTCCGTGGGGACCGTTTTAAATTGGGGAACATGAAATAAAAGAATAGAACCAAGATTAATACAAATACACACTTCATAAATACACACTTTAGAATATATGCCAAAACGGGTAGGGATGTCGTTAAAAAAGCAGTGGTACGCAATAGCAACATGGGGGAAAAAGGCTTACAAACCAGGCACCGATTACGGTGTGAATATACCCGGCCTCTAATATATACAAAATTGGCGACCAACAGAAGTTTCGACACCCAGGCCGATCGGCGAAATCAAAACATGCCTATTCTACTTAAGACGAAGGGAGCATACAAATCGGCGTCTTTATGGAATTTACATGTTAGTTGTGAAGAAATCTCGCGAGTTGGCTTTTTTTGGACTGGAATCTTTATATTTAAAAATTTATTCCTTGGCAAACGCCAACCGCGCGGTGCGAACAAGTCGCCCATCATTCAAAAAGAACATAACAGTAACAGACCGCCAATTAAAGGGGAGAATGCACGCTAACAAAAAAAAGCGGCAAACCCATTATTTACAATATGTACATAAGCATTAAGTGCTGTGCTGAAAGGAGCAACACCACAACAGATTTCCGCCGCGTTGAACCAACGCAGGGTGAATAGCCCAAAAACAAGGGATCAGTTACAGAAAGTAACGCGTCATGACCGTGAAAAGCTGAAATAACGCTATTGATCACAACACGTCTTGCATATTCGTAAAAATCAGGAAGTCAAAAATTTAAAAATTATTCAAACCGTAATTTTATTTTTGAGTCAACAAACTCCAAAGGTCAACAAACAAGCAAGCAAGAATGGTGGAGCAAGGCGGATGTTCCTGCCAAAAGACAAGTGCTCTCAGGACCACAATAATACCAACACACTTAAACTATGCAAGATTGGTAACCTTCGGTTTTGCAACAATGGTCTAAGTTGGCTAGAAACGAATATTACGGCCAAAACCTAACCGATTGTCTTCGGTAGGGATAAATTTCTTTAGCAGCTACTGCCAACTCGAAAGGTTATTACAATTAAAAGGTAAGTTGCCAGAGTTATTAATTCCAGCATCAAATTAAACCTTACAATTAAAGAAAACGAACCGTGATCTCGGTAAGTAAAATGGGTGTTAAAATTAACTTATTTGTGCGCCAGCCGTAAGAAAAATTACGTACGTAAACGAGAAAATATATATATATTCACTGGCAATACGTAGTGATAACGCATACGCAAGGGGATGCAATGTAGCAATAGCGTCATTTATTATGTATTCCATAAAGAGACGACCAAGAGGGATTGAAAATAGGTTAGATTACAAAGTTACATCGTTAGTTGCAGCAAAATCAATCAATCGGGCGGGGCAGAGTTTAAACCAAAAAAAGTAAAATTGTGTCCAATAACAAAACGTAAGAATTACGGTGGCAAAGGGCAAGGAATGAATTTTAAAGCCTGCTTCGGCTAATACCGGGCGTCGTATCGTACACCCAAGCAGCTAATGGAAAAATAAAATCATTGGTCAATTGTACAACTGAATCGCGATAACAATGTCTTGCATAACCACTACTTTCGCGACTGTTAATGGGGAGGAAATAGGCGCCGTGTTAACCAAGAAAAAGACCCTGGTGAGAACGAAGAGGGGCCTCCATGGCCAACCAACATGCAAGTTATGGTCAGAATCAATTTAAACGTCACACGCATTAGTCTGGGGGCGGACTAGGAATGACGTAAACTGAGCGCACAGAACCCTGGCGAAGTGCTGCAGCACGACTTTGAGACGTAGCCCGTCCTAGTTGCACCAGTGTAATGTCTAATCTCGGTCAACAGGTTCCTCTAAAACTACTTATTCCGAAACTTTGGCAGGCTCAGTATTAGTATTCCCTAACAAGTTTATGTTGACACGTATTAAGCTTTGTATCATTTGGAGCCTCATTCCACATGCGTTTTAGATCCCTAGCAGTGCGGGGGCGGGGAATGGGGAGAAAGGCGGAACAATTTATTATTAAAGAAAAAAAGAACATGCATGAAGGACGCACTCAGGTATGGGTCCTAACCATTTTCTACGAGCAACACCAAAACAAAAAATCAGTTGCACGACCAAGGAGGCACTTTCCTTCAAATTTCATTTATAAACACTAAGCCAACCATAACTAGCACGTAACCAAGTAAAAGGTGATAAAGTGAGTCAAAATCTTTGGCATTAAACAAACAAGCAGACTAGGGCTTGCAAAATTCTAAACCATAGGGGTAAGGGTAATGAAACGTGTCGTATCATCAAGGGTACGTCAGCAGCTTCAATTTAAGATATTGGACTACTGTGTTAAAAAAAAAAAATTTGCGCACTAAGGTTTTTTGGTCGGATATCACCGTTTTACAGAATTCGTTAATGTTTAGGAAAAAAAAATTAAAATCAAGAGCAGTGGCGAAATATCCGTTATAGGGGGTTATATATTACCTATACAACTGTTATAAAGCCAGAATTCTTCTGGAAACAAGGGAGGTACCAAAAGCAAACCAAAAATGTAAATTATGTGAGTTGGTCATCCAAATTTGGTCTATTTGATACTATTTCTGAGTGGCTTTAATTTGATATATTGGACCAACTTTAAAGGTTTATAGAAAGTAACAAAATGGCCGTCAAAATGGCCGTTTATCTTGAAAATCATCAAAACTGGAATCAAAATGCAAAAAGAGGTATCTTGGTTCCTACTCATCACAGAAACGTAAATTTGATAGCGAAAATTTTATCATGAGGTTAAATTAAGCAACCCAACCAGGAATATCATTACATTGTCGTTGGCTCATGAACAGCTGTATTTTGATATATTGGACTGTAGAGAAAAAGGTAAGCAAAATTTGGGACGGAGTTCAGCCACAACTTGTCCAAATGTAAAAAATCCGGTGGGGGGGGGGGAAAAAAAAAACCTTTTTGTAATACCATGACTCACTGTAAAAATGGTGTATTATTAAGTTGGACAAATAACAATGTAACAGCCCTTTCGAAAGATTTAACAGCAACCAGCAATATTGCAACTAGCAACATGCAAACATTGGGGGGGGGGGGAGAACGTGTGCTTCTGCAAGGATACATTCAAGATTCATACACATAAATACGCACTATCCAAACTCTCCTGGAATTTCATCAATAACCGGTCGTATGTTATTAATATGATGGTAACCCTTCTGCAACAAGCCAGTCGACTCCTCAATAAGCTTATACACCAAAGGTGACACCTTTTCGGCTACGATGTAAGGGCCAACAAATCGTGGAGCCAACTTGGCCGCAAAGTAACTACTTTTATCGGACAAATAGTGAGTCCTCAACCAAACCTTGTCTCCAGGGTTAAATTCCAGAGGTTTCGGATTACCAGCATTAAGTTTTGCGTTTATGTAGGCACGGTCTGCCTTACGAATCCGACGTATTCTTGAAATGGCTGACCGCAAGTTTCTAGTGAGGTCACAAGCCCACACCTCTACAGGTCTATCCTGTGCAACCGGGATGGGAGGTTCGACTCCAATGTCTATGTCTCTCCCTAGATTAAGATAACTAGGACTGTAACCCGTACGTGGATCGACAGAAGAATTTGAAGACATTACAAACATTGGAATCTTTTCATCCCAGTCCCGTTCGTTCTGTAAACAGAACTTAGCAATCATCTTGCCAAGCTTTTTACACTGCAGCTCTGCAGGACTGTTACCCCTAGGATTGTAATACGCGGTTACGCTTTGTTTGATGCCAAAATACATGCGGAAATTTTTGATACAAAACTTTGGCCTGAGTCCGAGATGATCCGCTTCGGCAGCCCAAAGATCGGAAACACATTCTTAATCAAAAGAGTCACAAGGGTCTGAGCATCAAATTTCCGCGTAGGGAAAGCCATTAAGTATCCAGTATAGACGTCCGTGACAACAAGAATATTCCTATTTTTCGCGGGCCCTTTGGTCATGGGCAAATTTTGCTTCCAGTCTAAATGCAAGGTGTGAAAAGGGTGCATTAATGGAATCGTGCCTAATCTACCAACAATTCGTTTGTCGTGGCCTTTATGACGCTGGCACAAACGACATGTCTTTACGAATCGATGGGTCAATTTGCTAATTCTAGGAGCATAAAATATTTTTTGGATGCGTGCCAAGGTCTTTCTGGCTCCAAAATGCCCTCCCGGAAGGGTGCTATGGTTCAGCACCAATATCTCACGAATCAATGAACGGGGGAGGAACATTTTGAGGTTTGAACTCTGTGTTGGATCATGTGCAAGTTCATAATAAATCAAACCAGTCTTGTCATCATAAACGCAATATTCTAGATACTTTACAACGAAGCGTTGCATTGCCGGCGACGTTGCAACCCATTCACGTTTCTGCAGAGCGGCCGCTAGGACTGACAAGAAGGGATCGTTGCGGGTAGCTGCAGCTATCTTTTCGATCGTCACCTGCTCCACTTCTACGTTGCAATTAAAACAATCATTGTTAAATAAATAGATTGGCTCGCGTTGGTTAGGAATTTTAACCTCGACCAACGGTGGGTTCATTTTTAATTCTTCAGGGACCTCATTCTCGTACAGACGAGACAAGCAGTCTGCCGGCCCATTCAAATACCCTGGCTGGAACACGAGTTTGGCCTCTAGTGCAGAGAGAAATACCAGCCAGCGAGCAATCCTACCGCGTCGTTGTCCTGCAACGCTCATTAGAAGTAAGGGGGCATGATCAACAAAAATTGTGATGCTGCCTCCCTCCACTAGATGACGCCACTTCTTCAGTGCAAAAATCGCTGCTAACAGTTCTCGTTCAGAAACGGTATAGTTGCGTTCTGCCGCAGACAATCTCCTTGACGCCATATCGACAGTGACAAAATGTTTGCTATCAGGAGCCTTCTGGCACAAAACCGCTCCCAAACCACCTGCGGACGCATCCGAGAATATTGCCCAAGGGAGCTTTGGGTCAGGGTAAGCAAGAATCGGGGCCTTTAACAGCGCACTTTTAATGTCATTAAAAGCTTCTTCTTCACGCTGACCCCACCAAAACTCGTTTTTGGGACCTCGGAGGATGTCAGTAAGACTACTCGCCCGGTCCGCAAACCGGAAAATGTACTTTCTGAACCAGGAGGCCAATCCAAGAAATTGGCGCACCTGTTTCACAGTAGTCGGTGTAGGAAAAGCCTGCAATGTGATAACTTTTGCTGGGTTTGGCCTTATTCCCTCGTCCGTGACTAAATAGCCAAGAACGAGTAACTCCTTAACGCAAAATTCAGTTTTTTTGAAGTTTAAATTTACTCCTTCATACTCCATGGTCTTAAAGGCAGCCTCCATAGCCGTCAAATGTCCATCCCATCGCTCGTTAGCTATTCCACAGTCATCCACGTAGTCCAAAATTCCTAGATGACGGATTGGCTCGAGACAATTGGACATGGCACGGCAGAAATTAGCCCCGGAATTTTTTAAGCCAAACATCGCTCTAAGACAAAGGTACTGGTTATCATGGGTGACGAAAGAAGCAATTTTGCTACTTTCCTCATCCATTGGGACATGCCAATAGGCATCCGTTGCATCCAAAGAACTACGATAAGTTTTTTTATCGTAGCGGGCGACAAGATCCTCAATTCGAGGAAGCGGAAAATTTTCTTTTTTCACGTTTTTATTAACCGGGACATAATTTATAACCAAACGATCACGCCCATCTTTTCTTGGCACCAGGAAGACCGCAGAGGAGTGTTCGGAAGCTGCGGGTACAATAACACCGGCTTCAAGCATTCTGTCAACATGGGCCTTAACTTTTTGGTTCTGAAGCCAGCTGAGGTTAAATGGTCGATTAGCAATTGGAGGAGCTCCCTGAGTGTCGATAATCATGGGTGGACAAGGCCGAAATCGACCAGGCATAGTCGAGAAAACATGCCTGTAATTTACAATAAGACAAAAATAGTGTTCCTTCTGCTTAAGTGTCAAAGTTTCAATTTTATCGATGTGGTGCATCGGTGGTTCAGTGGTAGAATGCTCGCCTGCCACGCGGGCGGCCCGGGTTCGATTCCCGGCCGATGCACCACAATGTATTGACGGGTGTTCAGTGGTAGTTGATGTTATGGCTTGGCATGTAAAAATGACGCTGGTTATTTGGTTCCATTGGGTTTTTATTGCGGTGGAGATTGCAATTTTATGCTCGCCCGACTTACACACGGAATAACCCTTGCGGTTTTACATTTGCGGTTGGCTGGACTTAAGGATTAGGGAAAAGTATTGGTGGTAAATACATTGACTTACGTATGTTGCAGAATAATTTTGGTATAATAGTTCGAAATATTTGGTGGTCCAAAAGGCGTATAAATTAAGACTTCACTCCTACGTGTTGCAGTTTGGAGGAATTGGAATGGAATGATTATAATACCAATGGTTACCATGCATGACAAACAAAGCATGACACCACGACTACAATGCACGTCATGGCATGCATGCGCACATTGGCCCATAATAATACAGTCTGGACTTGACTCGAACTTCTTGGTAGCTCCTCTGTAAGGACATCTGCCACAGGCCCAGGAACAGTCCACCACTCCATACCTGCGCCGAGCTGGGGCCGATGACCTTAGTCTTCAATCAATGGCGTCTGCCTGGTCTACCCACAAACGTCCGGCGCATCAGCACAGGATGGTGGCAGCTCAAACGCCAGCAACGGCTGCCGATACAACCTGGCTGGAGCAGCACTCTCACAATGTTATGCATAGCCAAATCTGAAATAAAATCCTCGATGGTACAGAAAATTGCACACGTTTCAAGCAGGTGTTCTCTATTCCATCAGAGAAGAGTGTTGTCGCGCCAAGCCACTTGCCAAAAAAAAGTATAGCCGTGTTCACCACCTCTAGTTGGGTTGGTTCCACTCCACGACTGACGCCTCCAAAACTGTCGTTTTTGACAAAGTGACGTACAGTTATTTATTTTTCTAAATTAAAAATGTTAAAATTAATAATGCATCACTATCTGCTATTGTACTAGTCGGGAAGCTGGAAGAATCAAAGTCTGCATTTGAAATTATGGTGGCAAAATGGGTGATCAGACATTTGGATTTCAACCCTAAAAGTAGAGCTTTGATCTTGGAATTGGATCACACCTCTATTACCTTTTACTGATCTTGAATATGGCCGTTTGAATAAACTTCATACATATACAAGATCAACAAATGTGTCAGTTTCTTCAAAGCAAACTTCTTCAAAACAAAAAGACAGTTTAACTGTTTTAAACGCCTAGAATGAAGAATTCCTTCAAATTGCTTATGAATGCACAACAGCTATAATAGGACAAAACCTCAGAAAATCCACGCCTAAAACAGTCTCTCTCTTCTCCGGGTTTTATCTTAAATGATTTTACGTCTCATAGAAACAATAGACATGGTGTGTTAAGAACGCTCTAAAATAATATAGTGCACTTTTTAGCGTCTATTACATTCCAACTTTACGATATTTGGCTAAAAATGCCCCAAAAAACTATATTAAACATTGCAAAAAGTACTGGAAAAACAATTCGTGCAACGTAGTCAATTCGGCTCGTCTTCTGACTTGGACGCAAATTAGAAAAACATTCCCGCAATGTTTCTGCCTTTCTTCCAACTTTCACGGTAACATGTTTTTTTGCTGAGCCAATGGCTGATTTCACCTGCAAATGAATTAGAGTAAATAATTAAAGACAAATTTCTGTATTATGATCCTCAATCGTTTTACAAACTGCAAAAAAAAATCTGAGACCTTCAAGGTGCCTATTCATCAAATGACAGGTTGCAGCATCTAGCGCCGTCTACTATTATTTAGTTCTATGTAGCACTTGATTTCAACAAGCGAAGGAATGCACAAAGAAATGGTTTTTTTTACACTACAAACTAGCCATGTGCCTCCTTAGTTGTTGCATTTAAAGTTGGTTCGTCCACGTGCACTAAAGAGCAGACGGTCAAGGTTAACGATATCACTGTCACTCGATGGCGCCCATCTAGCGGTTCAAAATCTGCGTTTCAAATTGGTCGATAGGTAGAAAAAAATGCCCGTGATATCGTTAGGCTTAACTTTATCTCGTGCCTCCTGATGCTCGTGGGCGCACCAACTTTACACTCAATAATTAAGAAGGCACGTGGCTTATTTGTTGCGTACAAAGAAATTTATTTGTGTGTTCCTTCGCTTGTTGAAAGTTGGAGCTCGACAGAACCAAATAGCGGCAAATGGTTATAGAGCAGTGACATTTGCCGTCATATTGGCACTAGTATGGGTTTTGGAGGGCACAACTACAAGGTGCACTACATAAAAATGGAGGGAAAAACAACGGAAGAGCGGATTTCTTAGGCTTAAAATAACGTTGTTTTATCCAACAACAAAAATCGCGCGTTTTAGGTCTAAGAAATCACTCTTCACAGCATCGGCTTCAGTATGATGCCCTTCTGTTTCTCTCTGCAGTGCCCCTTGCAGCTAACCCATTAAGGCTCCAGCATAGAGTTATATAAAATAATACTACGACGTGTCACTGCTCTATAAATGCTGCATCCTGTCATTTGGTTTTAATCCCCCTTCAAATAATTTTTTTTGACAAAGTATCCTATTTTACATTTACGATTCAGTTAACATATAAACAAAAGTCTTCATGAAAGCCAAATTGTTCTTACGTGTTGCAGATTTTCTGTTTTCATCTGAATCCGAGCATCAGTAGATGTCAAGGCCTTATCTGCAGCTACGTCGCGGGAATTCGCCTTCCAAAACAAGTTGGCAATGCCGAACTCGACAAGTGACGCAAACACCATGAGCATACACGTGAACATCCAGATGTCGACGGCTTTGATGGCAGCAACGGGAGGCAAGTCCTTTTGGGCGGCATTAAACTGCGTTGCTAAAGTAAGAAGTGTCGTCAGGCCAAGTGCCACTCTTGGGGCAGCTGTTTCCACATGAATCCAAAAGGAGAGCCAGGATAAGATGACGATTAGCATGGAAGGAAGAAATATCAGCATCAAATGTTGTGCGTAGACACGATGAAAGTCGAAGACCAGAGCCTTGCAGGGACCTTTAGGAAACAGAAATGAAAAGGCCGTCCGATCTACCGAGTAAAGAACAATAAATCGATATTAACTGGAAAGAAAGTGAGTTTATCTGCTATTCTTACAACTTAAGCATTTTGTTAAAGGTGGGTAGGGGTCGGACGAATATTCGAATATTCGTTCGTTAAGAGCATATTCGAATAGGATATATTCCATTCGAATATTCGCAAAAAAAAAGTTTGGCATAATATTTCGTTTTTTTATTTTTATTTTGGAGGTTGTTTTTAAGTTTTCCTGTGGGCTTCTCGAGACCCAGCCAGTCTGCGCTATGTTTCCTTCTGTTCCCATTCCCTCCCAATCAATCTGGGGGATGGGTTCAGGATTGCAGAAGCACGCAGTGGTTCTCTCTGTATTTCAAGTCTTGCCTAGAGGATTAAATCAAACTTGTGGATATATTACGTTGCCACCATTGACAATAGAATAAATAAAATTTAGGTGTTTAATGAAAAACGAATTTTTTTGGGCGGGGGGGGGGGGGGGAGTCAGGCCTAAACATGGAAAAATAAAATTTGTTGAACGAATATTCGAATATTTTTTTGGCGACTGTTTGAATATGTGTGTTACCTATTCGTTTGTCCCCTAGTGGTGGGCCGGTTTAACAATCAAGCAGTGGTTTCATGTTTTTCATTAAAATCTTCAACCTCAGTTACAAAGACTGTATAGTCGGTTTTATAAAACTAGGACAATAACCGAATTACGTCTGTCGCACGGACAGACGGAATTGATAATACTAACGACAAGATTAAAATAATAAAAGGAAGTTTATATGCACAACTTGTAAAGAAATGTTTATTTGTTCTACAAAGTTATAAACTGGGAGCGCTAAAGAGAGATTACCCCCAGCGTCATTTTTCTCCATCCTGCACATCAAGTACGGCCCCAAAGGTCTATTTACTTATCGTTAGTCTTTCCCTTGTACAAATCCGTTTTAAAATTTGGCGTCTACGAGATTTTCTGTTGAATAATGGGGAACTAATATGTTTACTGTATATTGCACGTATATGATCCTTTCCGTGCCTACAGTAACCTTGGCGTTTCATCTGTGTGTGCGCATGTACAAATTTTAATCGTTTGCCAATAATTATACTACAAGAACAAAAACCTAAAAGACTTATTGCGGTAAAAATTAAAATTAATTACGCCAATAGATCGCCGAAGAAAAATTATAATTTACTAGCCTAAAAAATTGTAAATTGTGATGTTAAAATACGAAAATCATTCCGGTTTATGACGACACAATCTTTATGTGTAGTATACTATTCCGAAAACCAACTGAGATAGTAGCTGTAAGCAATTCGCGCGTGGTTGGTTGGGGATGTTCGAAATTCCTCTCTGGAAGTTGCAGGCTGAAGATTTGAGAAATGTGTCGTAAGAAATCGGATTAACACGGACGTTGTTTAAGCCTATTTATAGCATTCGACGTTATTTTTAAGCCCCAAAATTAGTGAAAAATTAGCTCCCCCGCAACAATCACGCAACAATGTACGTAAATATAGAGCAGCGTCAAGGTCATTTTGGCTACGAGAAACCATTTGTAGGTAATAGCTACAAGGTGCACTAGATTAAAATGTAAGGGAAAACGGCACTACTAGTTAAGACTGCTTTAAGAGCGGATTTCTTAGGCTTAAAATAACGTTGTTTTCTCCAACAACAAAAATCGCGCGTTATAGGCTTAAGAAATCCAGTCTAATAGCATTGGTTTCAGTAAGACAACCTTCTTTTTACCTTTCAGTGCTCCTTGCAGCTAACCCAGTTACTGGCTCTACCATAGAGTTATACACATACAATAATACTACGTCATGTTACTGCCCTATAGGCGACGTCATCAATTGTAGGTCATTTTTTTTTGATAGCCTCGAATTTTTCAGCTGCTGTCCACCGACAAGGCATTGACGGCATCAGTAAACAAGGAGCAAGTCGCCAACTTGTTGCTTTGTGTAATAGAGCAGTGACACGACGTAGTATTATTGTATATAACTCTATGCTGGAGCATTAATGGGTTAGCTGCAAGGGGCACTTCAGAGAGAAACAGAAGGGGGGGGGGGGGCGTCATACTGAAGCCGATGATGTGAAGAGTGATTTCTTAGACCTAAAACGCGCGGTTTTTGTTGTTGGAGAAAACAAGGTTATTTTAAGCCTAAGAAATCCGCTCTTCCGTTGTTTTTCCCGTCAATTTTATGTAGTGCACCTTGTAGTTATGCCATCCAAAACCCATACTGGTGCCAATATGGCGGCAAATGTCACTGCTCTATAATCAGTAAACCGATGCAAAATTATGCAACATCTTGTTATCTGTTTATACCTGAAGTATTGCGTCGAGTCAGCATGAATTGTTGGTTAAGGCGTCGGTCTTATAGTCAGATCATCGCATATTGTAAAGACACACGCTAATGTGTCGCCCGCCAAGATAAACGACAACCTCCAGATACTATATATATATGAGCATGGCGGCCACTAGACACATTGTGTCTTTACAGCAAAGGTATAGTTTGTATGTTTTCAGCTACCTGATGATAAATGACAACGTAACAGAAAAAGCTGAAACTTGTTTGGTCGGTAGTCTTTGGTTGCCTGACAAAATAAAAGTAACTATTAATGAAACAGCTTACCGTTTTCTCGTTGAAAAAACGGAGCGAATGATGTTGGTATTTGCCTAATTACTACTATTTATTTTCGTGGTATTACTACTATATTACTACTATATTATAGTAACGCTACTCTTGTATACCACGAAAATAAAATTTTTCCATGCTGTGAATAAAGCTGGTTCTTAACTCATTTTGCAGGTAGCCTAATGCTCTGGAGATGTGCCCTTTTCGTAAGGCCTCTTGTAATAATTGGTCAAGTGGTTCAGTGGTTAGGGGCCTCTAAACTACCAAATTGATTGTTTTACATTGTTTTAAACATTGTTATTATGCAACAATGCCAAACTGAACATAAAATAAATCCGTGCGTTAGCAAGGAGATACCGTTGTACTTATAAGGAACACCAATGCTGTCCTCAAAATGTAACAAAAGCCAAAAAAAAAAAAAGAATGCACCAGAGAACTACATTGGTTCTTCCGTATTATAATTACTAAGAAAAAAAATATACAAATTTCATCAATTTGCACCAAACGGACTTGTTATGGATTGCCGCCAAGTTTTCTGCGTGTAAAGTCGTGATATCAAACGCCAGCCTCTTTCGCCAAGCTAAACCCACTGCTAAGACTTCAAACGTTAATTGAAATAATTGAAAATTACGCAGTAAGCAATTCTCATATATTTCATTTAACCATCGAACTATTTATTACTCGCTGGGATTAGCTTGGTGAAAGAGCTTGGCGTTTGATATAACGACTTCACACGGATCAAAAGCTTGGAGGGAATCCCTAACAAGTTTTGTGCTGGGGTAGATGCGAAATTATTTGCATTAACCCCTTCCACCAAGAAATACAAAATTTCTAGTTTGCTAAAAAAATAATACATAACCCTATTTCCTCCAACAATCAGTATAAACTTTGACAATGATTCCTACGTCAGAATCTGAGGTGAAAAAGACAAAAAACAGCCTTATCCTTGAATAATGGGACTTGCACGCGTTAGGAAGCACGAGCCCTATGATGGTGAACAATAGGTTACTTCTTTTTTTTTTTTTACCACGTGTTTATGAACAGAAGCATGCGAAAAATGCACACTACATTCTGGTAATATGCTGGAACTTTTTCTGGTATGAATTGTCTGACAATAGTATAACAGTTTGCAATAATTAATCTCCTTGAATGTATTGAGACAACGACGAATGAGTGAGTGGACTAAGCTACGTAAGTAAACAGATACGATGCGTTTTTCATGAGTACATGCTTGCTACCCCTTTGCATGTAACCTATACTACGAAGATGAGAGCGACAGCAAATATCTTATAAATTATGCTTCTAAACTAAAATCGGGGTCAAGCGTGGACCAACGCGAACAGGTAGGTGGCCGAATCACTACCACGCGATGCTTGACCCCTGCACCAAAGAGAAATAGTGCGCATGTAAAAACGTTATTTCATTAGTTATTAATAGCTAATCGCCCAAAACAAACTTTCATATGAATAATGTGGATTAGTAAGCCTGATTACAGCGACACAAATTACTCATACACTGCAGTTTATTAAAACCCAAAATATTGCGTTTCTCTCCGCCAATCGACCAAAATCAAGATGGCTGCTTCCTCTCCGGTCACGTTTTTCAAGCGTCAGGCTGCAGGAAAGGCTTTGACAAGCTCTCAGAAGCAGACGGTTTTGAATGTGTACAGCAAACTTCGGCAAAAGGATCCACTTAAAAGCGTGAAGACCATTGTAGCTGAAACAGCAGAATTAACTGGAATTTCGAAGACCTCCATTTTCAGTATAAAGGCCGAGTTCCGTTCAAGTACGGGCCGCTTGACCATTCCCGGGAAAAGGCGTCCTGGCTCCGTCGGTAAACGATCGCGGCTGAAAATTTACGACGACTTCACGCAGTCAGCAATCCGAAGAAAGGTGCACAATTTTTTTTTGAACAACGAAATTCCCACAGTTACGAAGGTAAGAAAGAGAAGCAGTGAATGCTGATGATAGCCTACCAAATTTTGGAATGACGTCCATGAGAGGCATGTTGAAAGATTTAAATTTTGTGTTTCGCAAACGCAGCCGAAATTCGTTACTTATTGAACGGGATGACATCGTGTTGTGGCGCAGACGGTATCTACGGGCAATTAGACAACATCGAGATTCAAAACGAACAATTTATTTTCTGGATGAAACTTGGGTGAATGCTGGCCACACCAAATCAAAAGTATGGCAAGATTCAACTGTAAAAAGTAGCAAGCAAGCGTTTTTAGAAGGATTAACGACAGGTTTAAAGGCACCGAGTGGAAAGGGTGGTCGTTTAATAGTACTGCATGCAGGAAACGAAGATGGTTTTGTGCCTGGTGCTGAGCTTGTATTTGCAGCAAAAAAAGGAACAGGGGACTACCATGACGAAATGGATGGGAAGCGATTCGAAAAATGGTTTACTGATCAACTTTTGCCCAACATTAAACCAAACAGTGTCATTGTCATGTACAACGCTCCGTATCACTCTGTCACACTGGAGAAAATTCCGACCATGTCAACATTGAAAGACGAAATGCGAGCTTGGTTGACTGAAAAATCGATTGCTTGGGATGAATCCATGCTCAAGAAAGAATTAATGGAGTTAGTTGATGGAGTTAAGAAGCAATATGACAAGTACAAGATTGACACCATTGCCTTAATGCATGGCCATACTGTGTTAAGAATTCCTCCATACCACTGCGAACTTAATCCCATTGAAATGGTGTGGAGCATCGTTAAAGGATGTATTGCAGCTGAAAATCGATCATATAAAATGAATGAAATTCAACAATTGATGCCAACAGCATTTTCGCAAGCAACTGCTGAAAAATGGACCAACTGCATCAACCACGTGAAGAAAGACGAAGAGCTGATGTGGAAATCAGACGAGTAGTGTATGTAACCGTCCTGTAACATATTTATCATAACCGTAACAGTTGCCTAGCGTCGGGAACAGGGCAAAAGCTTTTCGGAGGGATCGAACGGGTTATGACAGCCGATGGCAGGTTACGGTTACAGTAGATGTGTTACATGTTGGTCACAGATTCGAACATGCGGGCGTGTAAAAACGGTAGGTTAGACAAGCACAGGCTAGGCAGGTGGTGTAAACAAAGAGCTGTTACACCACCTTGTGTAGTAACCTATAGTAGGTTAGGTTAGGTGGGCGAGTAAATAGAGCGAGAGAGTGTTCGGTCACTACAGACAGTCTATCACGTTTCAGTTACGACTCGAAATGTATTACAGGAGTTGCCCCGGTCTTGATGATGGGTTACTACGGAAGAAGCGGAGCACTAGTAGGAGGGGGACATGTAGAAAAAGAAGAAGAAGTAGAGCGATAAAATGAAACGGCCAAGTTCACGACCATGGTCTCGCTATTCCTCTCAGTCAGCGGCATACAAGGACAACCAGTAGTCAAAGGGAGAAGAAAATCTTTCTTACATCCTCGTACTACAGACCGTCGTTACGAGCATGTCACTGGCCAAGTGGGATACCCAGGCAACTCCCACGAGGAGGCCCATGGTCAACTACAACATGTAAACGCATGTAAGAGTTACGCATTGTAGTCGTTGCCCAAATTTCGACCCCCGAATCGTTAGTCGATCGAGGGTTGTTTTTGACTATAGCGCGCAGGTTTTTATGGCGCTAAAAAAAAGTTAAGTCCAAATAGTGCAACCCTATTTCGAACGAAATAGAGGCTTTTACCCTAATTTCCTATGGAAAGTAGGGAATGTATCAGTTAATAAATGTGAAATGGCCGAAAGGTAAAAATGTGAGCTTCGAGAAGGATACAAATAAAAAAGACAAATACGATGGGACATGCATCTAGGGTTTATTTCTACGAATGTACAAATCAAGAGCTCTCAGTGAGACTCCTATACATGTAAAAGCTTGAGAGCGTGCAAAAACATAAAAAGTAAGTCATGCGAGGACTAAGAAGAGCCGAATGCTCTTAAAGAGTTTAAGACTCGAACGAGTAATATAAGGAGCATGCAGGGACATGTACACAATTCATCACTTTCCAATAGTCAGTCAGTCATAAAAGAGCCTTACAGCTCTGCACACACTCTTGGTCAATGTATGGCTTGGGTGTCTTCAATTTAAAATGTCTCTTCGTGAATCGCACCTACGTTAAAATCCTTGGTCATTGGATGAAAAGCCTGTTGTATGCGGGTCATCGGTAGTCCATTCACCTTGTGATATAGATAGTAAAGACAGTACTGGCCGCATACCGTACTACACGGTCCTTGGTAGGTGTGGAGGTTGTAGTGGTAGGTGTGGAGGTTGTAGTGTTTGAATACAGAGTTTCTTTTGAGGAAACGAAGAATGTTGATGTTTCTTGGTTTCAGACCGTAACTGTCGAAATAATTGACGCTTGATTTAGGACGATCGAAGAAGATGGCTACCCAGTGACTTCCAGGTTGAGACGAAAGGTCCAAATTTACTATATAAGCAGAATGTTCGGCTATTCTGGGTAGCTGGTCCGAAGCAAAAACTCCTCCGAACAAGGGTCCAACTTTCTTGTGACAACTGGCTGCAGTTCTCAGTTGATGGGTTTGCATGTCGTTGTTACTAATGGTCGTAAAGCACGTTTCTAGTTTGATCGATTTCCAAAACGGTTTGATGCACCATGTAGAGCACCAAATTGATGGTTTCTTTAAGAGCTTCCTTGAACGTGACGTCGATGCGAAGAGAGCCTTGCTTAATGAGATTACAGTGGCACTGTCCCTGGCTCTTATCACTAGTCAGGTCGAAGGCGTATAGAGCGTTGCCCGATGGGTACTCGATGTAAGTTATTGGTGGTGGTGAATCCGAAACGAGCTTGTCGGTGGCTTGAAACAAGGAATAATAATTGCGAACGTAAAGACCGTTCGTGTAGTCCGGTTTATATGGAATGGCGGGAATGGTCTTGCCATCGACTTGTAGTGCGAGATAATTCACGTCGTAGTTGGCGAAGTTGTAAGGATTCTTTGTAAAGTCCCCATTGTAGGCACTGTTGGAGACGACACCGAGAAGACAAAATGAAGGAAGGTTTCCGAGTACCGCGTTGTCCAAGTTTCCTTGGAGACTGCCTTTAGGAATAGTAAACAACTTCATTTCCACGCGGCGTACTGGATATTTTGCGGGACCGTCTTTCAACGCCTGCGTGAACCCGAGTAGTACAGCCGGTGATGGAGTGACTCGGCATACAAACAACGTTGCACGAGTGGTGTTGACTCGGTAAGTCGGACTAGTTTCGGAGCTCATCAAACAAAATGCATCCTTGCTTCTGGTCAGTTTGAGACGTAGGTCCACGTTGGTTAACAGAAGTCGGTCCTGCTGAAACGGGTCACAGTGTGGTCTTCCATAGAGGTCGATTACATTACTAGCTTTGATACGATTGGTACGTTTTTTCAGACCGTCGTTGGCACCGGTAGGGTCGGCAACATCGAAGGATCCAGTAACGTCTTTTTGCCATAGTTGACTGGTGAGGTGACTAATTCTAGGATCATTCCCGTAGGTCAGCAATGTTTCCAAATAACTACGATACGAATTCGATATTTGTTTACCGTTTAAAGTGCAATCGCATTGCGAAAACAGAGAATGAAGAAGTAAATTGACGGGGCCTACTTTATCGGTGTCCGCCAAATCCGTCGATGCACCTTTAACTACTTTACATTGTACGTGTAAGAAAGATTGACTCAAGTCTAAAAGGCAGTCGGCAGCTCCAGGCACTACGAATTCGATCGGGGCGTTGTCAGATAATGTAGCCAGAGGATGATATTCGACTAAAGTGTCATCGTTAACAGTTACTTGTACGGGTGGTGAAGTAAAAAGTTCCAGTTCCTCCTTGGTGCAGGGTACCGAATCACGATCCGGCTTCAATGACACGTCGGTGTAGAATGAAGGGTCCTGTAGTAAGGTAGCGGCCTATATGTACTATCTAGTCAAAAATGTCAGATTTCCTTCTCGGCCGACGGCTGCGCCGTAATACAGGTTGATGGTGGCGGCGGCGTTGTTGTTGTTGTTGTTTAAGGGGTTGACGACGCGGTCGTTTTCTTCCACTTCCGGACTGGCAACATTTCCTCTTCTTCCTCTTTCGACCGGTCCCCACCTGACCTCCCGTTACCGCTGAAACAGCGTCTTGTTTCACAGCCTGCCATCTGTTCTTAGCAGCCTCCTTAAACGATTGCCCCGTTTCTACCTCATCCAACAATTTACCTCCGCTTCTCAAAGCGTATCTACCCACCCCGAATAAACTCCTTTTAAGAAATGGGACTGCCGAGCGACATAGACCACTCATAAAATCACCGAAAGCCCCCGAACCTCGTTGTAGTCGCCCGCCCGTAAAATAAGGAGCCCCACCTCTTTGCCCAGTACAATAATGATGAACGCAAACGCGAGGATCGATTCCGTGGTAAGGGGAACGCATTTTCAAGAACGGCGTCTAAAGTGTAGCGTCAGGCTAACCTCTCCCGAGTTAAATGGAATGGCTATCCCCATGTTCGACATTATATAGACTCTAATGGTCTCGAAATTAAGACGCGCGAGAGGTTTGTAGTAAGGCTTAGTAAATATTACATTAGTCACATCCCCCTCTCCAATTCTAACCACTCGCAACAAAGGAGCCAAAACATCTCCGACCAAAGTCTCCGCCACTATGTCGCTGTAAATATAAAGAGAATCGAACCCTCCGACCAAGTTAAGCTTTGTTTCCGATGTAACCGATCTATGAAAAAAATGGTCAGCTTTAAACCCTATTCTACTCGACAAAGTCTTGTTGAAACTCACACTTAGTACTTCCAGAGGAGTAGCTTCATTGTCCGGCGATAAAAGGATGGAAGGGAACCGTATGGTCATTACATCTCCGACTTCCCTATATTCGAACCTAGGATATTTAAAGGCGCGTACTCTTTCTCGCATGGCCTGGTTCAATGTTTTCGCGATTTCGTGTCCCGTTTGATGGTAACCGGGAGGTAAACTAACGTTGATGGTAGATACAAAAGTGGCGTAAGATACCCACCAAGTCCCATCGTTGAATTGTTGGAGAATACTTTCGGTTGTAGCTCTAGTATGGGCCTTTACATCGTCGTAATAACTCTCTCTCAAAACCTATCCGATCTGTCCCAGCCTAAAAACCTGGCTGGACTGTAGGACAAGCACAACTTAGAATCTGGAGGTAGTTTATGTTTAATTTCAACGCGCCTACCAACTTGATCGTAACTGAAAGTGATGGAAGGCATTCCCAACTGATTTTCGATAGTCTTATTTAAAAAGGTTAAAACCTTATCAATCTGGTACGTGAAAAACACAAAATCCTTATTGAAAACTAGATCCATCTCGGGTTCCACGGTCAGTGTGGTTTCCCCACCAACCGCTTTGTGTTGATTAAGAATCTCGAATTTAGTAGGTTCGGGTATATCGAATTCTTGGTAATTGTACCTGGGAAATTTAACGTAAGTACGGGTCCCGCATTTTAGAGTTATTCCGCTACCGGATGGTACGTTAGCCCAGTTCCTCGAGTACTGAAACTCGGCCAGTCCGACTTCCCACCCATCACCGGGCAGACTTATTCTCTGAGCCAGTTTTGTAGTGTAATCATTCAAGGAATTATCCGGAAACAAATCTAAACTAGCATTAGCGGGAAGAGTGGCGTAGAAACTGTCAGCGTCCATGCTTACAGCTTTTTCAAGTCCTTAGCAGGGATCCACCGAATATGACCGCTGTCGTACCCCTCGAAAGACACGAGATACTGTTTGTTACGTCCGATACCCTTGGATCTCCAGACCTTGTCTACTCTGTGGTAGTCCTCGTCGTCCTTTTTAATCACTTTGGTTACCTCCGGCAAATAAAACCGACCCTTGATTTCCTCGTCGTTATAATCCTTAAGCCTAACCGTGATTTCCCCGGGTTCTTTAGGTACCAACACGTGAGTTACAAAATAGATTTCTCTAGACCATAAGCCTCTATAACCTTTATCAAACTTCCCTTTAGTAATAGACATTCGTACTTTGTCCCCTACTCGTAAAGGAACCTTTTTTATCTTAGAAGAAGCCATAGCACGACCGAGTTGTTTCAAGTCATTGCCGTACAGTTTCCGCCACAACTGTCTATGATTCTGTAAAGTTATTTCATTGGGCGTCATACCAGTTGTGGAGTGCCTGGTGTTGTTGTAAGAATCGACAATTTTCTGGATGACAGGGATGTAGTGGTTAAGTACCTTTAGAGGTGAAGTACCTATGCAATCTCGCTTTAAGTTCGCGCTGGTACCGTTCATTTTTCGAAGTTTTCACATCGTCAGTTTCCGTAGTATAGAATTTAATCCCAATTTCCTTAAAATAATCCTGCACTTCTTTCGCTCTGAATTCGTTCCCTTTGTCCGAGCTGAGATGGGCCAGTGGATGAGGCATACGTTTAAACATCCTCTTAAACGCTAGCAGTATCTCGGACCCAGTCTTGGTTTTTAAAATTTCTACCCATACTTTTCGACTGAGCCCATCCATGCACGTTAAAATGAATCTATAGGGTTTATTATATTATTATTATTATTCGCGCTTGTCGTTTATTATAAGGTCTTAAAGACACCATATCGCTTAGGTCACAGTCCATGTAACTTCCTAACCCACCGACTATAATCCTATTACGTTTAAATTTATATCTTGTAGGTCTATGTATCGTATAACTGTCTTGCTTTAAAAGCCAATCTTTAATTTGAGCTAGAGTATACTTTTTACCGTCCCTTTTCGCCCGAAGGTGTAATTTAGGAGCCGGCTGGCTTCTCCAGGGCTGTCGTAATAGATCCTAGTGAGGTAGGCATCCATCGTCGTCGTCGTCGTCTCAGACAAATCGTTCCTATTCGATATTAGGCATCTTGCTAGCACCGCGTTTAGCTACTCTCTGTAAAATTGTTCGTGTAGGCAATCTCGTCGTTTTCTTTTTGGTGGTGGTCGTCGTCGGACTTCCTTGTAACGACACTGTAGGTGGTCCTAAGGAAGGAGTAGGCGTGGTGACTGTTAGCACCGGTGCTGCTGCTGCTGCTGCTGCCGTCGTGGATACTGGAATGGAAGTGGCGGGGGCGGCAGATTTTAACCTGAATTGATCGATGTATTGGTCTCTCTGTTGTTCCAACTGACCAATAAATTTCGCTTTAAAATCCAAAGGTATATCGTCAGAGTTTAAAATATTTTCGATTCGGTTTTGAATATTAACCAATTTCGAATAAATAGCACCTTCGGGTTGATATATAAATCCGTGGGGTTGCGGGGCTGCTGTCGAACCTTCGTTGCCGTTGTACCGTTGTTGTTGTTGGGGGTACGCATCCTCGGGGATGAGGTACATTTTCTGTAGAGAAGAACTCATGTTTTCTTCTTAGTTCCCGCCTTTGAATATACCTCCGAGGATAGATAATGCTGCGGGAAGTATCCAAGGTAAAATTGCTCCACCGGACTGGACTATAACTTTCTTGCGATCCTTAAACGACGCTCGTTTGATTCCCAGCAACCGATTTGCTTTTTATATTTTCGTAGCTTGCATCGGGTGGCTGGTGATACTTTGACCCTACTGTGTAGTAAATTCAACGCAATTTCTGATATACAGTTAATCTGAGACTTGTCAGCGTGCTTCAGTAGATTCTTGCGTTGATGTTTACTAATTTTACACAAAGCTTCTAAGAGAGCACGATGTTTTCGTACATTCTCCATCGATGGCCTTACACGTAATAAACTAAAGTCGGCATTTCATCGGGAAATATAGATGTTCGTAGTCTAGTCAACTCGTTCGATTTAGGGTGTAAATCCACCACTAGGTACCCGAATTTCTGTCTCTGTATCGCGTCGTTATACGCGGCCATAAACTGCTTAGTTTTAGTAGGGTAAGCCTGAGTGGAAAAAGTCATGATTTGACGTTTATCTCTTAAATTCCTTAAAAGTACCACGTACTGAGCATTAAGAGCGATATCCCTTTGGTTTTTACCCTGCGAAAACAAGTTCTGGGTCA
>JAHWFP010065017.1:0-25631 GCA_023313725.1 Lithobius niger
AATTTCATCACGAAAAATCCCACGGCACGACATATGCCCCAGGACTATAAGAGTCGAGCTTGGATAGTCGGCCAGTAGATGTCACCAGCGACCAGGCAGACGGCAGCGGGTAGCTAGGGGAAGAGGTAGGAAGGGGGGGGGAAGGAAAAGATGGGAGGAAATCGGGAAGGGCAGTATTTAATTTACTACTCATCGAAATTCAACTACGTGCAGCAAAGGAGGGAAGAGAAACAGCAGGACGGGGAGGGAGGAGAAAGGGATAGGCTAGAATAGGAAATATAGGGGAGGGAAGAGGGGAAGAAGAGGATGGGAGGAAAAAGTGAGTATTACAGGAAGAAAAATAATCTGTTACAGTTAACGGGTAAAATTTCCCTCCAAACCAAGCACCAGACGAACACTACGAAACAAAACCCTGGGCGAAGACAGTAGATCTCATCAGTGACCAGCTTGTTGCAGGGGGTAGTTAAGGAGGCGGGACGTAGAGAAGGGGAAAGGGGATCAGGACAGGAAGACAAGCACGGGTAGAGGATGGGGAGGGAGAGAGGATGGGAGGAAAGGAGGAGTATCATAGGAAGAAAAATTACCAGTCGCAGTAACCGTTCAAGCAACACCGAGCGAAAACTAGGAAACAACCAAGGACGAAGCAAAACCCCATGCGAAGCCCATGACTGCTAGTAAGCAAAACCCATACAAGTATACCGTACAAAATCCGTACAAAGTACGAAGCAAAACCCGTACAACTGCAAGTAAATTTATAAACTAATAGGTAATAAAGCGAAAATCGTTTGCATTTTGCTCAAAAGTGCGAGAATTGTTTGCATTTTAATGTCATTGTCCCTCTCATCGTCGTGGGGCAAATAACCAAATTTGCGATCATGCTCCCTAATAAAAGCAAGCAAGTGTTGCATTAAAGCAGCATTGTTAGCAATTGTGTTTAAAACCCCGTAAACAAACAAACAAACCGCTCCCTAAACTTATTGGGGGTCAGATGGCTTAACGGGTAGCACGACTGTCTCTTGTCCAAGAGGTCTAGGTTTGATCCTAGCCTCCTGGCACCCCCTGGCATTTTCGGTACGAGAATAGTCCTGTTGTGTCACATGCTCATGTCGATTGCAGCATTTCAAATATCCTCGGTTTTTCGCTTGGATTTCACCACCTGAATAGTGCTTCATCGTCGTGGGGCAAATAATTCAGTTTGAGTTCGTGTTCCCTAAAAGCAAAAACAAAACAAAAACCGCTTCCTTATGAGCTGCATGATCAGTCAACTGTATTGCTAGCATTCAGTCTAAAGATCCTGTACTCGTATGCTCCTGAGCAGGATTGGGGTTTTAGGTGTGGCATGGTACGCCAAAACTTGCATTCGTACATACAGCTGCTGAGAGTTGACTATCATCTTCCTTTCCATCAGGTCAATGCAGGTGGCAGAGAACATGTGTGTCTTTGGATCATTACAGGCTGCCTTTAGACGACATCAGTCCCAGCATTGCATTTAGAGGCTAGGATTTCCCCAATGAGTGTGTGTGCAAAGGGCTGTTTGCTATGCGCCTCATCCAGCATAACTTGAGCCGAGGTAGAGAGGAGTGGTCGGTCGGATTATAGGTAGCTACATCACCTTATCCGATTCAGAAGCTACCTTACCCGAGCTAGATACCTGATGTAGGTATATAGCTACCTCATATTACCCTTAGCTTCCCAGAAGTGGCTGGGGACGGAGGTTGTCTCTTCCATTGTTCTAGTTTTGTGCTGGTTCGTTGTCGAAAGTGTGGGGTCACAGCCAGCCCATGGTTATTCTCCACTCTTAATGAGATCGTTACATGACGTAATGTCGTGTGAGCCTAAACTGTATGCTGAACACAGGTCCTCGTTTGAAAGTTTACTGTGAGATATCATCCAAACTCGCATTCACAGGTGGCATAGGGGCATGGATCACGCCATTCAAATTAAGCTACTTCAACTGGTTGCCGTCAGTTCCGTATACAATGTGGATTAGTTGCAATTTCCGTGGCATTGGACTTGGACCATGAGTGGGTCTTGGAGTTGATAAACTAACTATTTTCTCAGACTCTCAGATTGCAGTGCGATTCATGCATGGTAGGTTGGAGCGAGTGGAAATGAATCATCCTCTGGCATTGGAGGTATGCCTAAAGCAGCCATGCAGTCTGCTGTTGAAGTCTCAGTTCAGTGGGCACCGGGTTACTCTGGTGTGCAAGCGATTGAAGCAGCTGATTGGTTGTCTCGTTAGGGCTCTGCTGGCCCAGGGTGAACGTAATTTTCAGTGCAGCTGTGATAAAATCAGCTGTGAAGTCAGCTTGGAAGGATGAGTGGTTTACGGAGGCTCGGGTCCGTGATATGTTCAATATCCATCACGAGTGACAAGGGCAGCAAGCTTGATTCATTCCCGCCAGCATGCTCGTCTCTTCTGTACAGACTGTGGACTGGCCATATATAGTTGAATTGGTTCCTGCACAGTATCAACCAGTTGGATTCTGCAGTGTTACCGTGGAGCAGCAGTGGAAGATGTCGACCATCTTTAGTGTTCTCTTGTTTGCTTTGCATTCATTAACTCGGCAGCAGCCACTGGGTGTGTAGTGGTTTGTAGTGATTCTGGCATTTACTGTGCTCAAGATAATCTAGTTTACTTGCAGTTGATCTTACATTAAAATCCACAGATTGTGGTTTTCTAACTGAATGTTTGTGGAGAGTGAACATGGTCCCTTCCCCCGCCCCAGAATTGTAGTACTAAGTTCCGGAACATTGCAGTAGCAATTTCGACACTCATTCGTTCCCATAATATAAATATTGATCCAAAGTCTGTGGGCTTCATGTAGGTATTACCCTGGTTTGTATAAGGTATATAGTCATACTTTTACAATAATGGGATCTGATAAGTCGTTTTTGTCACACTTTTTCTAGGACAGAATCCAAGGACTAAAAGAGCATCCGAGGGGGAAGCCTGAGAATGTTTTTTTCAGTCCGAGGATGCCATCCAAGACAAAGTATGACAAAAACGACTTATCAGATCCCGTTCGTTGCGGAAGTATGGCTACAATGGCTATCACCATACTTTATTTTTCACCTATAGTCTGCTGTCTTTGTCTTTGTCCTTCGATGGCGGTGCTTACTGTTGCACTGCTGTAGGGTGTGTCGTGTTTGGTTGCTTGTTTACTGTTGAGTTCGGTTTAGTTAACGCAGTCAGAGGTTGAGAAGGGCTTGGTGGCTGCGGATAAGTACGGAGAGGTTTGGAAGTTAGCAGAGGCAATTGGGCTAGATGAAGTCGATTTGAATTTGTATGGTGTATCGATTAAGTATGCAGACGAAGAGGAGGAAATCAATGGCGTTGGCAACAAAGATAGTGACAACAATGGCAGTATCGGCGGTGGTGTTGACAATGCGCAGGAAGCTGGACAAAATGGATATATTGCTGACAGCGTTTACCACAGGAGAGCAGGTGTAGGGCAGAAGCCAGAGGTCAGAAAGGCCTCATATGTGGAGATTGCAACCTCTCAGGTTGACGGAGCAGTTCGTTTTAATGAGGGAGAAGAGGAAGAAGACCATTTTGTTCTAGAGGGTGGCCATAGGGATATGGCATGGGTGAAAAGACTTTATAGGGGCTGCTTTGCGAATTTGTCTATGGAGAAGACGCTGGTCATTGTGGCAGAGCAAGCGGGACGGCCTTATGTCTTGGAAAACTTGAGTGACGCCATGGCACCCATTGTGGACCTTCGGCGTATAATTGATATGGGGTGGTTGCGAGCTGGCAATGCATTTCAGGTCCAGTTCAGTGACTATGAAGCCAAGCAGATAGTGAAAAGGAAGGGTCGGCTGCAAGTCGGGGGATTTTCAGCTGCAGTCTATGACCTACATGACGGGTCGTTGCGAATCAAGTTGCACTGGTTGCCGCTGGATGTAAGAGATATATATATAGTGAGGGCCATGGCAAGCTATGGTGAATTGGTAGGGCTGCATCATGAACTGCATACTATGGACGGCATGCGACACTGTCGCACGGGGGTCCAATGTGGTGTGTTACGCCTTAGAGACTCAGTATTGGTCGATGACATCCCGGACGTCATTTGGGTGCTAGGCATTGCAGCATTGTTAGCAGTGGCAGACAGGCCTCCAAGATGTCTACGGTGCAAAATTCGTGGCCACGTTCAAAAATATTGCACCGGTTTGTACTGTCGCGAGTGTAACATGACTTTACCTCGTGACGGTTTGTGTGCACATCTGGTCGCGCGGAAAGGTGGTGCGCCATTGACAGCAGAGGCGTCTGGGGCCGCTGGCCCTTCGCACGATGCACCAGCAGGCGAAGATACTGAAGTTTGGATGACACAGCGAAGATCGAGAAGACATAAGGCATCTAGGTCCGCACTGGCCAGTTCCCCACCGTTGCCAAAAGTAGCAGCAATAGTTGCAGAAAACCGTTTTTTGAGCCTGGAAGTAGTGGATGATGGTGACTTGTGTGCAAGAGAGGAGGTTAGTGGAATAGTGAAGGGATCAGGAGTGGGAGGTGCGTTAGGCCTGGAAGACACGGTAGCGGGGTCTCCAATGAAACTGTGCCCACATGGACCAGTGAATAGTAGTGTGGCAATGGCTTGTGCGGCAGTGGTCAGTGTGTCAGAGAGTGGTGTGAATCAAAGTGGCAATGAAAATAGTGTCCCAACAACTGCGTCCAGTGCGAAGGAGTGCCTTACTATTGGGGATAAAGTAGTGTGGAGTGATGAGGAAGCCATGGCCGGTGTAGATCAATTGGCAGACGTAGCCAGTGGAGGAAATAATGCTTCAGCTAGTTATGCGGAAGTGTGCCCAACCATTGGTGAGGAATCTATGGCTGGTGTCGAGCACCCAGTTGCAGTGACTAGTGGTCCTAGTGTAGTGGGTAGTGAGAAAGAATGTGGGTCCAGTGAGTCCAGTGATTCCAGTTTTTTGTACGGTGATAACGAATTGCTTCGTGTGGAAGTGTCGTCTTAGGGCCTGTTCTAACGTAATTATTTTCATCGTTCACCATATGGAATGTTAGGGGCATAGGGAATAAGGAAGAGGAGATAGACAGTTTAGGCTTAAAAGTCGAAATTTTAGGTCTAATAGAGACGAGGCTCCCCATAGGAGTTATCCCAGTTTTGAATGATTTTGTTGGAATCGCTGGGCCTGGTAGTTCAGGGATCAGAGTGTACATTCGAGACTGGGTCCCCTTTTCGGTCCCCCTCCTCCTCCCCAGTTGTAGGGGTGTGGATGCATGTATGTTTAGGGTGTGGTGGGGAGTGGGGTGGCTGACTGTGGGTGTGGTGCACATCACTCGTCGCATTTCCCGCCAGGAGTGGGTGGCGTGGGTTGCGTCTCTTCCCAGGCCTTTAGTACTGGGGGGAGATTTTCATGCACACCACTGGCTCTGGGGTAGCAGGCGCTGTGATACCCGGGGTAGGATAATTTCGGATACAGTGGAACAGCTCGATCTTGCGGTTATTCAGAATGGTACACCAACGTTCGTGCGGCGGTACGGTGTGGATATACAGGAATCTATTTTGGACATGTTCCTGTGTACCAGTGACTTGGCCTTGTCCTTCTCATTTGAGGTCTCAACAGACCTCAGAGGAAGTGACCATTTTCCCGTGGCACTGTCTTGGGGTGGTACATATCCTAGGTCATGGATAGCTGCCGGAACTCGGTCAGATCGATCATTGAGTCAGGAGATTTTGCTCCGTGGATAAGGAAGTGGGTTAAAAAGAAGGGGAAGGAGTGTCGGAGGGATAAGGGGCGGGGTAGGCGGGATGTCGCATGGTGGACATCTGTCTGTGTGGTGGAGGTCAGGGATAGGCGCCGTGCATGGCAGCGGTTTAGCGCATCCGGTGTGATGAGAGGTGGTATGAGTATCTTGGAGTTGCCCAGGAAACAAGGTTCATCATCCGTAGGGAAAAGATGCAGTATGGGGCTAGGCTTTGTAAGCGTGTGTCTAAAGGGCTCTCTCTCTCCCGGGCTTGGGCCCTGATTCGTCCACGGGATGCTCGCCCTACTGTGGCTTGGGTTTTTGGGACAGCTGGTGAGGTCCTTGTTGGGCGGCAGATGGCGGAGGCCTTCAATTGTAATTTCGCGGAGGTGTATGGGGCACCCTGTGGCCCTCCCCCGCCTACAATAGGTTTTCGAGGAGAACCCCGGGGACCTGAACCCCCTTTAGTGATGCGGGAACTTGGGGCGGCACTTGACTCTTGTCAACTTCAGAGTGTGGTTGGGATTGATGGCATATCCTATGGTGATTTGGTGGGATTGGATGCTACAGGTCGGCAGTCTCTCCTGGCATTTTACCAGAGTCGTTTTGATGGGTCCCCTGTGCCTCGTTCCTGGCTCTTCTTGGTCTTGACTCCGGTGTTGGGAAGGGGAAAGGTTAGGACTGTGGTCACGAGTTATAGGCCAATTGCGCTTCTCTCGTGTGCGCGCAAGGTATATGAGAGAATGCTAATAAATCGCGTGGTCTGGCAAATCGAAAACTCGGGTGGCCTCTTCCATGCTCAATTTGGGTTTCAGCGGAATCGAGGTGCACAGGATGCTACGATGCTCCTCGAATCGGGCATTAGGGAGGCCTGGTTCAATGATTGCTTCGCCGTCGCGGTTTTCCTAGACATCAAGGCTGCCTACGATATGGTTGACATTTCGTGGGTGGAGTATTTCTTGGATTGTTTGGGCATTGGCAGGAAGCTTAGGGCTGCAGTGAGTGCCCTGCTTGGAAGGCGTGAGTTTGTAACCAAGGTAGGGGGTGTCTGGTCTGATGTTAGAACTACGGAACGGGGCCTCCCTCAAGGTAGCTGTTTGAGCCCTGCGTTGTTCGCTGTGGCGATCAATGACGTACTTCTTGAACTGAGCTCAGTGGTCAATGTGGTCGCCTATGCGGATGATGTTGCAGTTTGGCTTGCGGGCAAGGACTTGCAAACTGTTTTGGCGGCATTGGAGGCAGCTGTTGCCATGGGTTCTCGTGCATTAGCCGCTCGGGGCCTCCAGTTGTCTGGTGCAAAGACAGAGTCAATGATTTTCCGGCGAGGTAGGATGTGGGAGGGGTCCATATTGGTTGATAGCACTCCAGTGCAGGCCAAGCCAAAGGTGCGGTATTTGGGATTCTGGCTTGATCCGCAGCTTCGCTGGACACAGGACACTGCCGCTGTCAAGGGGAATATCTTGGCTAGGGGTAATATTTTGAAGTCCTTGACTGGGAACAAAGCGGTTGCTCGGCGTGGCGCCTTTGTTTCCTTTTATAGAGTGTATGTGCGCTCGTGTGCGGATTACCATCTCCCAATTTTGGCAGTCTCAGAGAGCTATGCAGGATGTGCAGGTGTCGTTGAATCAATGTCTCCGGGTGGTAACCGGGTGTCTGTCATCGACTCCTGTTTCAGCATTGCAGATTGAAGCGGGTGATGCCCCAGTCTGCTTACCCGTAAAGGAGCTGTTGGTTAGGGTCTGCTTGCGAGCGGTTGCACGGGGTCGAGAAGACCCGCTTGGTTGCATTTTGTTAGATTACTTGTGTCTGTCTGAGGGTGCCCGAGATCTGCTAGGTTCGCCGGGTCTTGGTGCATCGCTGTTGTTGCATGAGGGGTTGTGCACCATGGGTGTGGTGTACTGCGGCGGCTAATGCGTTGCGAGAGGGAGCTCTCACTGCGAGTGAAAGTGGAGTGGAGGTTTACTGCGATGCTTCCTTTCAGAGGAATGGGTTTAAGGGTGGGATAGGGGTGTGCATTCCGAGTCTCCGGTTAGAGTACTGTTATACACTCGACCCACTCCCTTCAGCATTCGTCGGGGAGTTGGTGGCAATTTCGGTGGCACTGGATATTGGTATGGATAGCTGCCGGAGTTCAGTGTTCCCACAGACTCTCAAGGCAGGGCTGGGGTTTCTGCGTCGTTGCTTTGGGGTTCTGCAGTGCACCCATCCAATAGCGGTAGATATTGGGTGGAAACTCTTCACACTCTCTCAATTGGGCCGGGTGTTCTCAGTCATGTGGATCGAGGGGCATTCTGGTTGCTTTGGAAACGAGCTGGCAGATGCTTTGGCCAAGCAGGGTTTGGCGGGTGGAGCAACTGACGTGAGGTTCGACCTGGGACCAAGAGATCTACGGCCAGTGGTGGCGGGGATGCTCGGCGCAGTGTGGGAGAAGGAGTGGTCCACTGGTGGGGTTGGCCACGCCTTGTATGGGCTGCACCCTAGCACGTCTTGTCCTAGGCCTCTCAACGTTTTTTCTAGGCGCGATGCTGGTCTGCTCTCTAGACTGCGCACTGGGCATGTGCAACTGCGAGCACATTTGTTTCGGTTGGGCTGGGTGCGCTCAGCACAGTGTGCATGTGGCGGGGGAAAGGAAACGGTGCGTCATTTTCTATTGGATTGTTCTCTCTGGGTTGCACAGAGGCGCTTCATTCTCGATGGGAAGGACGACCCTTTGCGGGTTGCACTCGGTGTTGCGCCGCACTCGGTTTCACGTGTCGCATCTCTACGCAGGACGGTGGGTTTCTGCAAGGCAACTCAGCGATTCCAGTAGGATTTTATTGGGTGTTCAGGTAAATGAGGCATTTCCGGTGTTCCCTGTGCCCTGTGTTCGAGTGTCATAATTAAGGTTTTCAAATGTATTGTGGTCTGGGGTTGTCACCCAGGGTCGTCCTGTATTTTGTGTATCTGGAGGCAGTAGGTTAGGTTAGTATAGGTTAGTCTGGGTTTAGTTAGTGAGCGCATGGATTTGTAGATCTTCTTGGCTCAATAAATAAATCATTCATTCATTCGTTATCGTCAACAATTTCTGGGTGCTTGGTTATTGTTTCGTGTTCGGCTGGGTAAAATGATTTTAGTAAGATGCAGCCGGATTTGGGTGTCTTGATGTTGTTCAATGATACCGACGATGAATGTCATAGCCAAATAAACTTGGACCCTGTAAAAGTTAGAAACGTGAAAGACACAAGTCAGTTGTTTTGGAAAAGTTAGTGCTGATGAGCTATTACAACTTTCGAAGTCCAGAAGTCCAGTAGTGATATCATCCAAACAGGGATTGGCCGCCAAGGTAGCTAGCTACTGAGCTAGACAGTATCATAAAAACGTTATTGATGCATCTTTCTCTCTATGAATGGTGGACACTCATCCTTTAACTTTTAATTTTTCTTCATCCCTGCACCTTTCCCTTAAATTTTCAACAGAGCCAATCAGTAAACGAAATTGGTAGATATCAAATCCCGATCCCGTTTACCGATACCAACTGATAACATAACTCATTTCTCAGTTACGTTCCCAATTTGCAACGTCGCAATGATAATCTTCGTGCACTGCAAGTTTAAAGTGATTGTTATAGCTACTGGCTGGTTTGATTGTTGGTTACACGGATATGGGCACTGATTGTAGTTTTTTTTTTTGGGGGGGGGGGGGGGTAGAGCGTGCGGCCTGGGATCAAAAAAGCTCTAGAAAATAAATTGAATTGAATTGGGCACTGACTGTTTCTGTGGATGGGGTGGTTGTGACACAGAAGTCGTCTGTAAAGTATCTGGGCGTGATTTTGGACGAGCGGCTCGAGTGGGATGCACATGTTCGGTATTTGAAAGAGAGGGTGAGTGCTCGAGTAGCGGTACTTAGGGTGCTTTCCTACGTTAGAGGTATGAGGAGGGAGTCCTTACTGTCTGCCTACAGATCTTTTGTCCGCTCCCTCCTGGACTACCACCTGCCATTTCTGTGCGTTTCTCTTCGTCACATACGGGCATTTGCAAATTTCGGTGAATCACTGTCTTCGGTTAGTTGCTGGGTGCTTGGTTTCGACCTCTGTCCAGGCACTTTGGACAGAATGCAATGAGCCGCCCATCCACTTCCTCTCTCAGGAACTCCTTGTGTCCCTCTGCTTGAGGAATGTTGCCAGGGGCAGTGCTAATCCATTGGGGAGGGTCCTACTGGATTACTTTTCTGTGGGCCCCTGAATAAGGGATGCTCTGGGTGTTGCTGGTCGGGGTATTACTCTGTTGCAGCAGACTGGGGACTGACATCCACTTGATGTGGGGGAATATATGTCCGTTTAGTCCGTGGTCTTGGTGTCCGGGGTTAGACTAGGTGTTTTAGCCGCGACACATCGAGTGTGACATCTACTGTGAAGCCTCCTTCCGTGGTGCAACGTGGGAGGGTGGGATTGGGGTGGTTGTACCATCATTGAAGAAATTTGTGAGCCGCAAGGTTGTGGCAGTGACTTCGAGTGCAGTCTGTGAACTGATTGCGGTCTCTGTGGCCCTCGATGTCGCCTTGGACTTAGACTTGGCGTCATTTACGATTCATACGGATTCGAGGTCTGCGCTTTGCATGATTCGTGGTTCGATCAGGCGGCTTGATGTGAGTGATCCTCTTGTATATACAGTGTGCAGGAAATTGTGGTCTTCGTCGCCCTCGCCTAGGTCAAGGGCCATGCGGGGTAATGTCCAGGCTGATGGTGTGGCGAAGCCGCCTTTTTATCATTAACAATCAATTTTTTAACAATAGGATGTCTACAATGGGATGATCTACTGTTACTTGGCAGCGACACACTAGCGTGTGTCTAGATAACAACGTTATTAACGCATCTTTTTCTCTATGATTGGTGCACACTCGTCCTTTAAATTTTAGTTTTTCTTAATCTCTGACCCTTCCCCTTACATTTTCCACAAGTTGAAACATTTCTGTCTCATTGGGATTTATCCTCAACATGCTAAAATATGCTTTCAGTTGGTTACAGTTAACAGACACATGTCTGCAAGTGAGCCCCTTACTTACTTCTTTTATTGAGCCTAAGGAGGTCTACATACCATCTGCTCACTTACTTAACCTAACTTAACCTAACTTACTCTCCTAAACCAAAAGCCAAAACATCACTCCCAACCTCCTAAACACCCATATACAAGTCCCATAACACCAGATTACATGGACTACTTGAGATGGACGCTCAGGGAGCGAAAAAGAAGAGAGAACCAGAGTGGGGGAACCAGTCAGACCGTGAACCGGCGTGTAGCCTTACAAAAGGCAATAAGCTGACGCAACGAACCGATACCAGACACCGAATACGGGGGAACACCGAGAACCGTGAGCAGGGGGTTCGGCCCCACACCAACCACAAACCGCCGCTGTTTCGCCCAAAGGGGACAGTCCAACAAAAAATGATCCACCGTCTCCTCACCACCACCGCATGCGCACAACTTCGAGCGCACCCATCCAAGGCGGAACAGATGAGAGCGTAGCTGGACGTGCCCCATGCGCAGCCTTGAGACCAGCCCCGCATCCTTGCGCGAGAGGCCGTCCAGAAGCCTTGGACAGACCGTAGAGGGATGCAGACTGAACTAGACTGGTCTTTTCCTCTTGCTTTGTGGCTTTTGAGATCTAATTTGTGTTCTATGACTTTTCCTACGTATTTTGACCTGCTGAATCCGAAAATCAATGTTACCACGCGATAAACTGGGGCGGTTAGCTGCTACAGCCAAAAATTCAAAATGGCCGCCGCCGGAAAGTAAACATTTGTACAGGTGCTTGCTATGCGTCTAATTTCAAATGGTTTGAAACGAAATCGACCCTTATGCATGCCTTGCACTTCACGAAGTCAAATTTGTTCCTTAAAGGACACAAATCCGTGACTGCAAGTCACTACAGCCAAAAATTCAAAATGGCCGCCGCCAGAAAGTAAAAATTCATACAGGTGCTTGCTGTGCATCTAATTTCAAATGGTTTGAAACGAAATCGACCCTTTTGCATGCCTTGCACGTCACGAAGTCAAATTAGCTCCTTAAATATCACAAAAGCTGTGACTGCAAGACACTACAGCCAAAAATTCAAAATGGCCGCCACTGCCGGAAAGTACAAATTCGTGCAGGTCTTGCTATAATTCTTATTTCAAATGGTTTGAAACGAAATCGACCCTTGTGCATGCCTGGCACTTCACGAAGTCAAATTAGCTCCTTAAAGGACACAAATCTGTGACTGCAAGCCACTACACCCAAAAATTCAAAATGATGGCCTTTGAAACTGAAAATTCCTAAACATTCTTGGTATGCTTGTAAATTCAAATGTTTTGCAACTAAATTCAGCTGTGAAGATGTACTCCGCTTCAAAATGTCCAGTTAGTATATTACTGGGCTCAGAAACTGGGCTAGTTAGCTGCTACACCCATGAATTCAAGGTGGCGGCCCCCCCAAAATGAAATTTCTCCGGCATATTTGCTAGTTGTGCAATGTTAATACTTGTAGGAGGCTGATTTATTAGAACTGTTAATCCATTATTGGCCCACAAGTTGAAAACGTTGGGTTGTTGATTTTAAACAATATTTTTTTATTCCCAAAAGACCCAAAAAGCCATGAACAGTCTGTCGAAGGATTTGAATTAACTTAAAATGACAAAACGATTTTTAATGCAAACGTTCTTTCTCATAACATAATGTTTCAGTTTGAGTAAAATCAACTAAAAAGTAGACTTTGTATTATGGCCACACAATTTCTCTACATAAGGTTTCTTCCTCAAAATCCAATTGTTCATTTTCACTATCTGACTGAGTGTCGATAATGTTCAAATCACTACTTCCACAATCAGACATCTGGTCTTCACTGGACATGTCTTCTTCCTCAGTCTTTTGTTTTTTCTGCAGTTGCTTTATTTTGTGGTGTCAGTTCTGGTGGGAGTTTGGGGCCATCATACTAGACTAGTTGCCATCTTTTTTGGGTTTAGCCACGATTCTTAGGGTGGGGTTCTAGCATAGTTAACTCAACACATGCACACCTTGCACATGCATAAGGTTAACTCTGTTCAAATGTTGGTATGCGCTCTGAGCATCAGGAGGAAGTGTTCGTGTCATCCTCTTTTTCTTTTGATTATCGTACAGTCTTATCCGAGTTATTACATAATCCTCCTTACGTTTCCACAGTAGCAAGCCAATTACAGAAATAGTACACCAGTTTCCTCTGCTTAACACTGAGTTTTTCTTGTTTTCCGTACTCCTCTAGGCCTTTAGCAAGCTGAGGATGATTTAAAACGTTTTTCAGAACACTGGTTTTTTCCAACTTAAAAAAGGTAGGAAGTCACATCACAACCCGTAATGGCGTGAAGAGTCAAGATTTTGCCACACAACTCTGCACCCAAAAATTCACATACCTTCTTTATATTGGTGTACCTACCATTGTCAATCTTTATAAACATCTGAAAAACCTTTTGCATTTAACTGGGCAAGTACATACACTGATATTACCAATGCATCAGTATCTTTGGATGTAATGACAACAGGTGATGACACTTTAGAGGCATGCAAAACGAGCCTTGTATCTGCTTTCTCATGACTGCATGTTTCATTGACCATCTCTGTCTCAGGTAAGAGGGGCCAACAAAATTGTCCATCTGTAACAACAATTGGATAGGGAAGTCTTTTCCTGTTTTTGTAAGCTCGCCAAACCTTTGCTAAAAACTTTGTCAGTTCACATTTATTTTCGCTGTTGTGAAGAAATTGTTTCCATTTATGACCTTGAGGCATGAGTAATTCTGATGAACCAATGTGGACACGAATACTGACCGTCCTCTTCTCTGTCTTATACAAGTTTTTATGCTGTATTCTTTGTAGACATCAAACACAATATCCACTGAGACTGGGCAGAATGAGGAAGGTGGAAGGCAATATGACAGTAAGACATTAGCATAGTCACCCCACTTAGATTTTGCAGGTACAGCATTAACAGCTGTCATACCATCACTAATCCATATAGGTTTGTCTGGTGCAGGACTTTCTTCTGACTTGCTTTCATCTATCATGAGTTTCTGAGTTTTGCTTTGTCTCCTGTCCGCATGCTTTTATCTGAGTCGGCAATTGACCATGGTAGTGTGAAAATGCAGCTTTTTTATCAGCTTCTTCCTGATCCTCAGAGCTCATGCAAACATTTGAACAGTTATCCTTGTTATCTGGAGTGCATGTGTAGAGCCAATTATGCTAGAACCCCACCCTGAGCATTGTGGCTGTCCGAAAACCCAAAAAAGATGGCAACAAGCCTGGTATGACGGCCCCAAACTCCCACCAGAACTGACACCACAAAATAAAGCAAATGCAGAAATTAAAAAGTCTGAGGAAGAAGACATGTCCAGTGGTGACCAGATGTGTGACTGTGGGAGTAGTAATTTAAACATTATCGATGAGTCAGATAGTGAAAATAAATAATTGGATTTTGAGGGAAACCTTATTGTAGAGAAATTGTGTGGCCAAGTCAACTTTTCATTTGATATTTAATCAAACAGAAACATTATGTTATGAGAAAGAAAGTTTGCATTAAAAACCGTTTTTTCATTGAATAGTTAATTCAAGTCCTCCATTAGACTGTTCATGGCTTTTCGAGTCTTTTGGGTTCCTCTCAGGAATAAAAAATTACTGTTTAAAATCAACAACCCAACGTTTTCAACTTGTGGGCCCAATAATGGATTAACAGTTACTACTAAATCAGCCTCCTGCGAGCATTAACATTGAACGAGTAGCAAATATGCCAGGGAAATTTCATTTTCTGGGGGAACAGTTCCCATTCCTTCTGTTATTTGTGATATCTAATCTAAACCACTGTAAACGGCGTCTGCCGATCTTCCAATTTTCTGGAGGGACCGCCATTTTGAATTCATGATTGTAGCAGCTAACTAGCCCAGTTTCTGAGCCCGGTAATATACTAACTGAATATTTTGAAGTTGAGTACGCCTTCACAACTGAATTTAGTTGCAAAACATTTGAATTTACACGCATAGCAAGAATGTTTAAGAATTTTCAGTTTCCGAAGGCCGTCATTTTGAATTTTTGGCTGTAGTGGCTTGCAGTCACATATTTGTGTCCTTTAAGGAGCTAATTTAACTTCGTGAAGTGCAAGGCATGCACAGGGGGTCGATTTCGTTTCAAACCATTAGAAATTAGACGCATAGCAAGCACCTGTAAGAATTTCTACTTTCTGGCGGTGGCCATTTTGAATTTTTGGCTATAGTGACTTGCAGTCACAGATTTGTTACCTTTAAGGAGGTAATTTGACTTCGTGAAGTGCAAGGTATGCACAAGGGTCAATTTCGTTTCAAACCATTGGAAATAAGACGCATAGCAAGAACCTGTACGAATTTTTACTTTCCGGCGGCGGCCATTTTGAATTTTTGGCTGTAGCGTCTAACCGCCCCAGTTTATCGCGTGGTAACATTGATTTTCGGATTCAGCAGGTCAAAATACGTAGGAAAAGTCATAGAACACAAATTAGATCTCAAAAGCCACAAAGCAAAAGGAAAAGACCTGTCTAAACAGCCTGCGCCCAGTGGTACTGGATGACCAGACTTCTTCCCATTCTTTCCTGAAAAGCCTTCCAGCAACTGGCCGCAAGTCACGAGGGCCGAGAGCAAAGCACACCTGGGCGCAGTCCTCCTCAGACCCCCACCTTGCGAGACCATCAGCCAACTCATTCCCAAAGACGCTTGAGTGTCCCCTCACCCATCCAATAAAAACATTCTGGCCACCTTGGCGCAGTGCAAACAACTTCCACCCAATCTCATAAGCAATCAGGTGAGAGCACTGAAGGAACCTAAAACAACCCCCAAGGAAACCAATGTTTTTATCATTAACAATCAGGTGAGAGCACTGAAGGAACCTAAAACAACCCCCAAGGAAACCAATGTTTTTATCATTAACAATCAGTTTTTTAACAATCGGATGTCTACACTGGGATGATCTATGTTACTTGCTCTAGATTATGCTTCAACTCGTTGAATGTTCTTCCATGCCACAGTTTTATTTTAAACACTTTTGTCGCTACATCTGTTTAAGCGTGCGTTATTAAGTGTTGCACATTATACCAGCGTTTTATTTCAAACTCTTTTCATGTTGGCAATATTATATCAATGAAGAATAATGTTAGGACGGGTGTTTGTTTATATAAAAACGCTAATGTTCCCAAAAGGTAGCTCCTAAAATATAGTTCTTTAAAAAATAGTTCTTAAAAAAAGTCCATGTTTTCACCTAATATAAGATGACCTTGTTTACAAGTTTTAAACGCAGGAGTGTTAAATGCTACTGGAAATCGCTGGGATTTTCAGGAAGAAATTTTCTGACTAATTGTAGGTATTGTTTCTTTCAGACGAAATCTTCACCAATGATGTAAGACTTTGGAGCTGCGTGTGCATTTCGTGCCCGAACGGAATGCAAATTGGTGAAAGGAATACATATTGTGCAAATCACTAGGTGCAACTTGAGTACGCAGGGTGAACAATAATATTGTAGGTGAACAATGCGTGGCGATAGCATGGAGCTGCACCCCCCTCGTCCAACCACAAGAGCCACACCTTTTGGCATCGACGATATTCTCAGTTTGTCTTCGCGTCCTTCAGCGCCACCCCCCGTACGACCAATTCCCATCAATGCTGGTGCCATAGCTGCTGAGGGCCTTGTTTCACCCTACCAGCCGTACTCTTTAGGTATGGCGCCCTTATCGCCTTTCGCCCCTCCGCCATTTTGTGGTTTCTACTTTCCAGGTTCAGGCTTAACCGATGGACGACTTCCCGTCACCAACGGATACACTAAAAGTAAGTAATTAAATTATAACTATAGGCATAATTGAGTTCTGAAGATTACATTAACCTACTCAGGAGACGTTCATAATAGCCTACATTAGTTTACAGTGAAAAGGACAATGAAAACGAACACCGAAGCAACCAAACGAATTCAACACCGATCCTTGCGAGCGCATCTGGATAGCTCTGTCACCAAGCGCAAGATTCGCTACAGAAATAATAAATGAAGCGGCAGCCTTGTTTCCAAACGTGTGAAATTGGCAGTTATAGTGTTTGTTTTTTTGTTTCTTTTTACCATTCGTAATTATTTTCTGCATTCTTCCCACGAAAAGAACTTTCACTGTGGCACATTATAGCAAATGGCTTTGCGTTGGCCATGCAGTGCTCGGGGTCACTAGCCTTGTAGATCGGGCTCTCTTACGGCTTAGCGATCAAACCAAGGTCGAGTGGCACGATATTATATGGGAAGGTTTGTCATTCCCCAGTTCATTAAGTAGTTTTCCTGCCAATATTTACGTGTGACGTCACTGGCTCTGGTCTGGTTTTACTTGTGCGCGTACCGTGCATTCCGTTTGGCAAAGCCCTTCAGCGTTTATCAGAATCACTGTCCCGTTTTCGTGAGAGCTTCGTTTGCTGGCGCGCTCATGACTGTCCCGTTTGCAGGCGCTGAGAAAGTGCTTCGAACCAACGCGAAGCGGAAAAATTGGTGCTTTTCTGGCTTAGCTTCAAGATGGCCGCTCCCTTGTACGTGGATACCATCGAACTGATATGAGATAATATTTCAGCCTGACAGACGACTCTACTGAAACTAACAGACGCCGTACCAATAATTAGTTTTGTATGCTCGCTGAAACAATTTATAAAACGAATTTTCAAAAAATAACGCTCTAATTCTTGGTTTCCTACAGACGTGTGTAGCGAGTAAGTGCATAGTTCGTAAGTACGTGCGTAGTCACAAATTCAGAAACACGTTTCGTAATTGTTAACTGTTTGCTTAGTTTGCCAGACACAATTCCTTCACAGCAATCAGCCCAACTGAAGCGCTTTGTCAAACTGAACGCACGGATGTGCGTAACCTGTTGAGCTGCATTGTGACGCCAGTGGAGGCAGCAAAATTAACAGCCAATGGAAAAGCAATATGCAAAAGGATCAGAAGAGACCCCCTTGGATCAAACGGAAAACCCGAACGTCTCTGAAAATAATTGAGGTACAAATTTCATCTTCGATCGCGTGAATATCACAAAGCTCCAAAGCTCCCGTGTCACGAAATTTCAACCAAATCAGAACAAAACTGCGAACATTATCGTGTCTCAACCCAAATAAACAAACATAGACAAGGCACATAAAATCCAAATTCAGTAGAGTATTTGTCCTCGCTTAGTTTGCTCGCTCGTCTAACTAACATACGTACGCTGTTTTTAACATTGCCGTTTATTGCTTATTTCGTTTCTTCAACTGTAAGTGCAAATAAGAATGCAAATAAGAAGTGCTGCAACAAAGTGATTATTCCGTCGTAGATACATTGAATCCTGCACATGCGCAGACCCAAATAAAAGGTATTTTCTGCAGTTCCTTCCGCAGCACTCGTTAAACATCAGATCGACGGACTTTGCTGCCCATCCCCATCTGTTAACAGACTTGAAAAACATTGTCAGTTTTACCACGAGATTGATCCCCTACCAAAACCAACCGTCTTGGCTCCTGTATCCCGTACTTTAATAATACAGTTGATAAAGAGACAAAAAAAACTTTAGCAAGAAGATTTACTAAAATCTTAAAACAACTACGTTGTGGTGGGTTTAAACTTAACAATGAAATTTTAAACTATGAAAAATAAAGAGCGACAGATCTTTATTTCAAATTTATATTTATTGTTTATTTTAATGACTTTACCATATTTGTTAATGCTTCTTAAAAATCTGGTTGCTACCTCACTCGGCCACTATAGTTTGGGCTGTTTACCTTTTCGTGTGACGTTCTGCTCCTTGCTGGTCTTTCTTGTTTTTCTTTTTTTTGTAGTTATAAGGTACGTATCATATTTATTTTAATAGGATTTCGTATTTAGTTATTTGCAGCCTTTTTGTACATCCCACACTAAAGATGTGGGCCATCGACGCCGACTAAAAATAAAACGGCGCTTTAGCCATCGCTAGTTGGGCTGCCGCCGCCAAACAATCATGAGTTTATTGTCGTTTGTTGGTTGTGACTATGGAGCACGAACCCAAACGGTAACGATAATTTTTAACAATCAAAAGATTCAAAACGTTGACAATGCTGCCGCTGGTAAAAAACATGACACACCCACCAACGAAAAAGTTGAGGTGCACCCCTATATCACGCACTGCAACAACGATCTCTGTTATCTAAGTTATAATGACCATAGCACAGGTCAAAAGGTATTAGCTTTTAGGCTCATTTTTATCTTTCAGGCCTAATTTTTAGGTTTTCGGCCTAATTTTTAGCTGTCGTTTTAATTTCGTAAGTACCAGCTGCAGAGAATTGCATTAGAGAGTACGCCTATTCACTCATGCAACACGGTGTCGAGACTTCACGGTACTGTAGCAACGAGAAATATTAAAATAATTAGACGCAGGCATGTTATTGTTTATGAACACGTCGTCTGCTGGTGCTTTTGTTTTATATAAAGCACTTCGCCATGATACGGCGATTTCAGGTTTCATATTCAGGATTCTCATCGCTAGTGTAAACGCCGCTTTCGATGCCATGTGAAGGGAATTCCTTCAAGCATTCTTTTTTCAAATGAAGCTAACATGTGTCGTTAACGGAAGTCTTGTTTTTTACGGTTTCCTGTCTTCCTGTAGTGGTTAAATACGACAATCAAATGTTATTATTTAATTTAGTTACGCCGAAACAGTTTATATAATAAAAAATTGAGTTGGTTACAGGATTGTTGTGATTTGAGCATCTGAAGTGATGTGGCAGTTATTTAAACACGTGAAAACATCTTTCTCATCTGACCACCTTATGTGCTATGAATTTTGTCACTAAGTTTTAAAGTCATAAATCGTATCCCGTAACAATAGTTATTTTGTGATTTTAATTTGTGTTTTTTTTTTCACTATTGTGCTTCTTACACCGGTTTGTTTATACGTACGTAATTGTGTAAGATCATTGTGTATATGCTGTTTGTGTTACGTTAGTATGCGTTGGTATATTTATTTTGAGATCATGCCCAAGTTTTGTATTTTTAGATGGGTGTATTGGTTGCGTGTTGTTACTCTATTTAGTTTGTACCATCGTTGTCTAATTCGTCCACTTTATGGGTTATTCTTCAATTGTTTCTAGCACATCACATTAGATTAATAGTTTTTTGTTTTCTTTTTCTACATTTATATCCCAAAAAAAATTATTTTGGTTTGGTTTCTTACCTGGATTTCTTGATATTCCCTTCTATGATTATTTTTCTTTGTTTTTGAGGCCTTCATTTGATTTTCTGATTTCGTGGTATTTATTTATTCCGTGGTTGTTATTTATTTTATTTCTTCTGTTGCATTTTTAGCTGAAAAATCAAATAAAGTTGTTTGCTTGTTTGACTGGTTTATTTTAAAATACCTATTTTGGCATTGTTTCTTACCTGTAATTCTTGATATTCCTCAAGAATATCATATGCATTTCTTTTGGTTAGATTAAAGCTGTTTTGCATATTTAATCATGTGGTAAACTTGCCATTAAATTTGCAAAACAGCGTTAAGCTGCTACTACCAGAAATACGTCCTGTAGCTATTTTTTTTTCATTGAAAGCGAATTTCTCTCGTGTAGCTAACCTATTTGTTGCGTTATAGCAATTTTAGTAGTAAAAAACGCTTAAGCTCTAAAGGAACAGATACAAGAAAAAGATATGTAAGCCACCAGCGTCGCACTAATGCGTGTAAGTAGATGCAAAGTACTAGGACGACGGACTGGCCGCAAAACCCATTGTATTCTATTGTTCTCGAAGCCCCGCCTCCCAAACAGACCTACTACAATACCGGGTCTGCCTTCAACGAAACCTTTTCGAAGTAGACGATACATACCTACACAGGGGCTGTGCTCGTGAATGAAAGAAAATTTTATTATTTTTTTTTACCGGTCGGTTGTACAGAAGCAGTCTGAATGGAGAAATGTTTTTCGCTTTAGTGCAACTACAGTATGGCTTCTACATTAAAAAAAAATATATTGTAATTCTATGACAACCCTCCTTTAAGTTTGCAGAGTTAAAAATCTCGATTCATTCGACATTCGACATTTATTTAGACATTCCAGCCGTAATACAGTCATTTTAACCAGAAAATTCCAGGTACGATTAACTACAGGATATTCTAGAAAATAAATGTCACACAAGTCAAATGAAGCGTGAAATAAGCCTAAGTAGTAGAAAAATGCCTTTTGGTGAACTCAAACGCACGGACACACAAAATGGCCGCCCTCGTGTAAACTGGAAATGCCACCATTTTGAAAGAAGACCATCAATTTGGAAGGTCCTGACGTCACATCCAGGCTTCCAGCTTCTCTATGTCACGTCCAGGCTTTAAAGGAACCGGTAATGCCGTTATTTTCCCCAGGTTTCAGTTTCAATTCCCAAAATTATAAAAAAAAAAAAAATGCCCATAACTCGGGAACCGTTGGTCCCAGAGCGAAACCGAGCAAAATTTGGCCCGAAGTTTCTGGTTTGTATCACTGAAAATACCACTGACTCCATCTATTGACTTTGATAACATATAAAAACAAACTGAATGATGTGAGTCTATCACTGAACATAGAGCGCCACCTATTGGGCACAAATCAAATCAAACAAAAAATTAATAAAACGAAAGGCTGAAGTGCATATATCACTGAAAATACCACTGCCTCCATCTATTGACTTTGAATCGAAAAATACAAAAAAACGAAACTGAATGCTGTGAGCAACAATTTCTATCACTGAACATAGAGTGCCATCTATTGGAATCAAATCAAACGAAAAATTAATAAAGGCTGAATATGTCCAACTCCGAATGATACTTTTTACCAAGTGCTGAATCAAAAGTAAATAAGCCTCCTACACATAGAAAGTGTATGTGTTTTTTCTGGTTCAGTTTTCTACGTCACCTTCGTCGTCTTGTTCTTGGTGGATGTTTTGATGAATCTCAGTAAGACTTTTCAACAATTCCGTCCATTCAATATAGTTCAGTTGAATGAAGGTCTGAGGCACTTTCCTGTCGTTATAAAAGTCCAATATTAATAGAGTTTTATGCCCATTGTGTTTGATCCGTATTCTTTTTTGACCTCCGACTTGGAAGGCATTTAATTCCGAATCCAGAGCGGTTTCTAAAAGAGCGTTAAACTGCTGCATCAGAACAGCTTTAGTGGCATCGCTGATAAACAGCTCCATGAGGGTTTGGAAGTGATGCACGGTGGTAAGGAGAGCATCTTCGTTGTTGTCATCTGACAAGATGCTCGACTTCCACTGGCGGTGTATTGCTGCATTTATCTGTTCATTCTGGTTGTAGATATTGGCGAACTGTTTCGAGTTCAGAGTGGTTTGAGCAGAACCACATTTCAAAGTTATAATTTCTTCATCGAAGTCGGAGGGATTAACGATCAAATTTGCCCTGCGGCTCAAAGCATAAACTGCGGGTTTGGCCATTGTCTCCTTTATAAATAAAATAAAATAAAAGTAATGTTGGGTGCATTTTCTTTTCCTTCAGTCATCCACTTCGCAACGAATTTCTAGCAGGTGATGCCCGGCCAGTGCCACATTTTCGTTTGCTGCAGTCAATATCTGCCCCGTTTGAATTTCTAAAGGCGTTGCCTCGTAGCTTGCTACGCTGGCTGTTTCCCCCGCCTGTTTGAGTATGGAAACAGGTGCTTTCCCAGTTCTAGACAAAGATACTTGAAATGCGTTATTTATCCTAGCCGCAACGAGAATGGTTTTGGCTATTCGACCTGGTTGACTTATTACGTAGTGTTGCAAACCGTTGTCGGCCAACCATTTTCCGTTATCCCTAGTTTCCAGATTGCTTCGAAACGAGTAGATGCGTCTGTATGTCACGAGGTTTTTTTGGCAATGACCGTCTAATTGTATGGTTGCCTAGGGGGGGGGGGGGTTGAGGCTAACCTCGACACAAAACAAATTTATTTTTCAACATAAATTTTTTAACTCTACCCGTTTACTTAATTTCTTACCAATTTACCAATACCAATTTCCTTAGTTGTCACACGTACCTTTGGTTTATAATCTGATTCAACTACACAGATGAGCTTTGGATTTCTTCGATTACCCTTTAACTTCCCCCTGGAAAAACTAAGTCCTCCAACTATTTATCAAAAACACACTTTACATGCTTTACAACCCAATTTATTCAATCCAAAATAATCCAAAATGCACAAATCCAATTTAATCCACAAATGAACAAAACACTCTGATCCAATTTAATCCAAAAACGAACAAATCTAATTTAATCCCAAAAAAATGAACAAACCCAATTTATACCAAAAAAAAACCCATTTAACAATTTAGCTGATCCACATACACCAAACAAAACAAAACAAAACAAAACACAATGCTACCTTACATGTTTGCTTACGATAATTCACATGTCTTAACCAACAACAATCAAAAAATGGTCACACACAGACTTATTCCATTTCAAGCTTTACCAGAACTTACTTCAAAAATGATTCCACGTCTACCCAAATTTCTTTATGAATGCGCTGGCTTACTTTTATAACGCTTCTACCCAAATTACCAAAATTATACCAAAAATACCCAAAGATTTCGAAATAATATAATAATACACTTAATTGGAATGGCTCTCTGCAATCAATATCCAAACACACATGCAACGCATATCATAGTCCCACCAACCTGTTCAGCAGTTAACATTCATTGCTCCATTCCAGTCCAACAGTTCCAGCACCAACACTTTTCCTTTCATCACTAAAGAGACCAACAGAAGCGACCTGCCTGGTCGACGTCGTGGGAGAGAGAGAGAGAGATCAAACTCTAAAATTTTGGGGGCTCGCATCGCCTTGGAGGCGTGATTTTAACTCTTTGATTCTAAACAATACTATTGGCTCTAACAGCCTTACTTCATTGCGTCATTCGCCTAATTTGGAAAAACGTGGGGGACTTCGGAAGCGTTCGGGTCATAAATCTTACTCTACGCAGTTGGTCATGCGTCTCAATTCCCATAATTATCATCCCTGGCAAACCACATTGCCACTAGGTTACTCCGCCCACTTACACAAACGTCACAAGGGGAATTCCCGTTCCAACCAGCCTCACTGGGGTGGACTCCAAGATACAGAGCCAAAGTCTTAGCCAAAATTAAATTAAAGTATCAATATTAGTTTCCTTTGTTCCTTTTTTCTACAATTAAAATTTAAATGAATGGTTCCTTACTTGGGTTTGTTACAAAATAAATTTTTCAGCACAGCCATTACAAAATATTCACGTGAGGATTGTTTGTGGTAGATAGATACACATAGATGTTTAAACAATACCTGATTTGGACTACACAAATTACCTTAACACTGAAGTTTGGGCAGCGGCGCATAGGCTTACACATGTACACCATTTTATCCTTTTGCTACTAAATTTTGAAAAACAAGAAACAATTCTTTGGGTTTGTCTCCTTTCAAATCACACAATATGGTTTTTAACAAATAGTTGTCGAGAGATGCGAGGGTACCCTGGGATAGTAACAGCTTATCAATTGTCTATGGTTTTCTATTTTAAATTTCGCAAATACGATAATAATCCTTGTTCTATTAATTCAAATGAACAACAACTAAACGTCTACGTTTCCTGTAAATTAATGAATATTTTAGCCTTCTACATAATATCGTGACCATAACCAAAGCAAACACGCATCACTCAGCCAATTTACCTTTCCATTATTACAATTGGTTCTTAGACAAAACATCAGCGTTACAATACAATTTCAATTTAGATTTCAATTTAGTTACTTCCAATTAGTTATTAGGGACTCTCACAAGCATTCTCCTTTCCTTTTTAAGTTATGGATGTTCGTTCAACTTCATATATTCCGTTCACCATGCAAATATGACCGTAAGTAATTATTAAAACACACAACTCGTTCATTTTGCGAACTTCAACAAGTAGATAATTTTGTCAATTTGTTATTGCGCTGGACTGCCATTTGTTGGTTAATCTGGATACGGTACGGAATTTTTTGTTTCTCTTAGCGGACTCTGAAATTAATCTATTGGAATCTTAGTCATCAGCGTTTGGAAGTATAGGAACGTCTTTTGATTTAAATATTTGAATTTTCAGTTTAAGTCGTGGGATAATGGATAGCGGGTGCAGTGATTAACGTGGATCGATCTCACAACGACTCATTTAGGCCTCTTCAAGTGCTTGGATGGGGGGGGGGGCTTATTAAGCTTCGGAAGTCGGTTCAGAAATCGTCCCGTCAAACACTATCGCAAGTCTTTTCTCCATACATCTGAGTTTCACCAATACAAGCCTTACCTTCATTTTTTATGAGAAACACTATAGCACAATGGTCTTATGATTCAATATTAATGACAGTCAAACACAAATCTCATTGATGTACTCTTTTCATCTTTATATTTTCTATTTTAGTTACTTCATTATTATTTAAATTAGCCAAATTACTCGTTAGTCCAGAAATTACTTGGTGGTCGGCTTTATACGCCTTTGTCCATCCAAAACTATTTTACCACACAAAATACACTTTTTCATTCACATTTTCATGAAAACTCTAAACGAACTTGCTTTTTCTCAGTTCACCAAACCACAGTCACCACAGTTGCTAGCACAAGTGCATGTTCAAAAAATGATCAAAATGTTCAGAAAATGTCCACAATGTTCGTAAAATATAGTTAAAATGTCAATGAGTCGATGTGCGTTCACAAATGTTCATATTGTCTTCGAATGTTCAAGGGATGTTCACAGTGTTCAGATCGTTCAGAAGGTGTTGAATAATGTTCAAACCGTTCAAGATGACGAAATATTTACAAATTCTTCGAGTGTCCAAATATATCTAAAATTGTCCTAAAATGTTATAATTGTCCGAAAAATATCCTGAATTTATCGAAATGAAATATTCAAAGTTTTAATGTCTGGGAAGTTTGTTCCTTTAAATTCACT
>JAHWFP010065017.1:49787-67528 GCA_023313725.1 Lithobius niger
TTTCAATCGGTGATAGTGCCACTTTAAGGCCTCACAATTATAGACTTTGCACCATGCAGTTTAAAACTGAAAGATTAAAGCGAAAACCAAGACCATTTCATTTTGGTTCTCGACAACTATTGAATATATTTAATGGAGCCGCCCATTCCAATCCAATCCATATACTTTATTGGGGCCTCGGCCCTAGGCCATGCGCCTACCCTAAGAAGAACTATACAAACGAGAGCATCTTAACGCCTCCAGGAACTGATAATACAACCCACTGAAGACACATCAGTACTCTCAGCACCTAAACACCGCCCCGAAGCTATACCACAACGATGTTACTTTCCCCTGCCCGAGTATAGTTGCATCTTGTTCGAGTGAGCTACAATCCGATCTTGTGCGCCTCGCCTATTGTTGCCCCATTGTTACATGTTGCAGCATTGCATTCTGGGCCCCCGCCGCCGGCCGTGCTAATTTTGCCTAGGAGAAGACTTAGCTTAGGAGCAGAGCTAAAAGGATTGCTAGAGATCAGGATTAAACAAAGCTTCAATAATCAGCAAGAGGGCGAGCGGGCTCATTCTTCCCATGGCCGCCGACAATGAGAATGGATACGCGCCCTAACAATTAGAAACAAAACACTATTGCTTGGTTCAGGCCCATGGGATCGAAAACCCAACAGATAGAAAATATTGCATGGCCCGTGAGATAGAAAATTTTCGACCTGACGGGAAAATGTATTTCTATGTCACGGAATTTTTTTTTTGATATAATGGGAATTTTTTTCTACCTCATGGGATTTTTTTTCGATATAACGGGAATTCTTTTTTAAATTTATAATGAGATTTTTCACATAAACTAAAATTATATAACCAAAGTCATTCATTCATTTATTTCCCAGGAGCCCTGGTCCGAAACCGCACGCTCCTAAGTACAAATGCTAGAACTGAAATCAACAAGATAACTCCAACTGTTACATAAAATCACCCTGCAGACTGGAAGCAACCTGTTTACGCCCGGGATAGCTTACCTACTCACCACACAAAGCATAACAAAGAACAACGAACAACAAATCACACTGCACTGCGACACTAGGAGATGGGAGCCTTTAGGCAAATGCTGTACTGTGACCCCCGTTGCCTTACAGAACCTAGCCAGGCACCACAATCGCTGCAACGACTCCGCTCCAGCTGCAGCAGACAGCAGCAAATCCAGTGTCGGTATCGCACACATGAATCTAGCCAGCGCGGCACGAAGATGGGCATACAATGGGCAAACCACAATAAAATGCTCTGGTGTTACCTCCATGTGACACGCGTGGCATAAGGGGGTGTCAACCCAACCAAACCGAAATTGATGTCCACGCAAAAGCGAATGGCCCGTCCGTAACCGTGATATTATCTTTGCATCCATATAACTTAGCCTGTCCAGCACTGTCTGTATTCCACAAGTAGGCTGAACACGAAAAAGAGTTCTGCCAGTCTCAGCTCTCATCCATTCATCCTGCCAGTGCTGCAGAAGCCATCGACGAATCAATGGCCGTCTGGCAGTTACCGTAACAACTTGCACGACTGGGAGTACTCCTTGAAAAACTGCTTCACGAGCAAGACCATCAGCAACCTCATTCCCTATTGTTCCATTATGCCCATGGACCCACCATAGAGCAACAGTACCACGCCTCAGAGCTACCCAGAACTACCATCCGATCGTGAAGATCACTGGATCTGTTACAGTTAAACTGCTGAGAGCACTGTGAAGCCGCTTTACGCTAGTTAGCGAGTCTGTAACGATCGCGAAGGATGGTAGCTCCAAATCCAGTGCCGCATCCAGCGCTACAGAGATGGCTCTCCAGGGGCGGCTCATTGCCCCTAGGGCTTGCACCGGCGTAGACAGCAAACACCCTCTAACAACTCGAAGACACTCATTCACAGATGACTCTAGTGACCGCAAGTGCCGTTTAGACATTGCCAGGAACGGAAGGTGGTAGTCTAGGCTCGCTCTGATGAAGGTCCTGTAAGTAGCTAAAAGCGCACCACGAGTTGCTGTTGTCCGCCTCACTAATGCTTTGAGGACAGACAATCGTGACTGCACTTTCAAACGCAGGTTAGTGACGTGAGCGTTCCACGTGAGTTCTGCATCTAAGAGCACCCCTAGATACTTGACTTGCTGTTTAGGCCGTATGTGGACGCCTCCTACAACAAGCGTTGGCATTGCCTCACGTATGCCCCGCAGCTTCGTGAAAACTACTAACTCAGTTTTACCAGGCGCTAGAAGAAAACCTCTCTCCGCCAAACGCAACGTGACCATATCGAGCGCCCGCTGTGCATGCTCAGCTAGGAGGGCCAGATCCTTGCCAACAAACCACACAGCAACATCGTCCGCATAACAGACAATGTTGGACGAAAGGCTCAGTTCCATAAGAACATCGTTGATCGCCAGAGCGAACAGAGTCGGGCTTAGGCAGCTTCCTTGCGGAAGGCCTCGCTCAGTTTGTGCTTCTGCTGACCAACAGCCATTAACTCGCGTGACAAATCTTCTCTTACCCAAGAGTGCTAAAATCACGCTCCTGAGTCGTTGACTTACACCCATCTTCTCCATGATCACTCCTATCCACGCAATCGAAACAGTGTCGTAAGCAGCCTTAATATCTAAAAAGACCGCTACAACAACGTCACCTCTCATCCACGCTTCTCGTATACTGGTCAAAAGATACAGAATAGCGTCTTGCACGTTCCTGTTAGGCCTGTAACCGAACTGCACTGGAGCGAGACAACCATAATACTCTACATGCCACTCCAATCTGCGCACAAGCATTCGTTCAAACACCTTACGCAGACATGACAACAGAGCAATTGGTCGGTAGTTCACTATGCTCGACTTATCACTACCCACTTTGTGTACAGGTTCTAGAATTGTAAACATCCAAGTCTGCGGAACATCCTCTCCATCAAGAATACCTTGAAAGAGCGCTAACAAACCCTCTTTTGCTGCACACGACAACTCCTTAAGTTGAAGATATGACACACTATTAAATTTTTGGCACTTCCACTGCGTATCACTAATCCACAAATGCACAGAAGGTGAACACACTGTCGGAGGCCTACTAGCTGGTAGAGCATACACACTTGAAAACCTATCATTAAACGCATCTGCCATTTCTTCCCCTCTCAGTACTGTGCGAGAGGTGGCAACAGTGCGTGTATCTTACACCCAAGTGATATTCAACTTGGCCCCATGGTGCTGCAGCTCACACCACGCATGCGCGACAGTTTTCACCGCACTAACACTCTTGCAAAGTCGATCACTGTATGTCATTTTCTCTCTTCGTATAATAAACTCCGACTCCTTAGCTATGGCTCGGTAAGTTAACCAGCGCTCTTCACATGGATGCCGCTTCCACTTCCGGTGTGCCTTGCGCCTGTCACAAACTGCGATTCGACAGGCACGAGTCCACCATGCTGGATCTTGTGCTGACGAAACAGCATTCCTAAAAGAAGTAACACCGCGTTAGCACAAATTTTGCATCATCCAACCTGAAAAGTTGCCGCTATCCACTGTTGGACGGCACCTGCTTCGCCGCAATTGTAGCGTGTCGCCATGCAAGGGCCGCAACAGAACTGGGAAGTGGTCACTGTTGCGTTGGTCATCAGACACTTCTGCCCTGAACGAGGTAGCTAAGGATGGTGAGCACACGAAAAAATCAACTACCGACTCTTGAATCGCACCAGCTTGCCATCTAGTGAAAGTTGGTGACCCAGCATGCAATATACTCAATTCATTCTTTTCTAACGCTGCTCCTAATCTGCGACCTCGTATATCAATGTGCACCACCCCCCAGTCAAAGTGATGGCCATTAAAATCTCCCCCTATGATGCTGGGAGTCCCTACTGGCGAAACCAGTCGCATGAATAATTACTACAGTTACCCACTGCGCCAAGAGCCAAATTTTGACAGCGCACGCAACTATTCCCGGAATACTTTGGTGCATGAATACACGGAAATACGGAACGGACCACTTTATAAAAATGCCCACTTTGTGCCCAGAATGCACGAAGTCTGCATGAAATGCCGCAGCATTAAAAGCCTGCATGTTGCTGGCTTCCTGCACGCCAAGAACATCAACATGATGCAAAAGCTGTTCTGCTTCTACAATTCTCCCTTGCAGACTCCTTGCATTCCAAGTTGCTATTGTAACTGGCACGAATGTTACATAGATCACTTACCACACTAGACCCGCAAACAACCCAGGACACAGCCTTAACACTACCTCTGGTCTCCTCTCACCACCCCTAGTTGTGAGCTCTCATCAAAAAACTCAACACTCATTTCATCAGGAAACGTTGCTGGTGATAGCGTTAGGTTAGGATCACTTGTGGTTGTGAATGGAACCACCACCACATCATTTGCATGTTGAACACTGACCACACCACTTTCTGCTAACACTGGTACAGACGCACTACACTAGGCACTACACTGTGCTCTATCTTGACTTCGTTCACTTTCCTGACGCACTAATGTGCAATCATCTTCGTCCTGCGCAGTTTGCACTGCACTTGTTGGACGCAACTCATCTTTGCTGGGAATTGCAACCTTCTTCAATTTCTTCTTTCCTCCACGCTGACGTTTTGCAGGTGGCATCACCCACTGCCCTTCGTCATCTGTTTCTCCCTGCGATGCACGTTGCATCTGCTGGTTCTGCTGGATTTCCTCTCCAACTCTCGCGCTGGCATCAGACTTGGCTGCTTTGACAACTGCTGGGGTACTTGAGTAGTGCTGAGTCAACGCACGAATAGGGCTTCCCTCTCTCATGGCACGTCGTCCCAGGGACTCCTGTTGTTGAAGCAAAGATCACCGTGCATGCTCCCCAATCGCAGCCTCACTTTGTCGCCGCCTCTCTTCGTTACGCACTTCAGCCGCTACGTGTTCACACAGCTGCTTCGGGTCTCTCCAGACCCCGCTCGTGTTACATGCGGGGCTCGCGCACACACTTCTGAAGTGCCCCCTCATGCAACAACGTAGCCATTTTGGTGCCCGATCAGCCACAGTTACAAGCAACGGGATGCCACGTACATTCACCATGTCTGGTACATCTTCAATCGTGTAGGAATCCTTCAACCTCAACGTAATCTGACGCACCCCTGTCTCACATACTACACGCCCCCTAACCATAAAATTTTCAAATGAATGAGCTTCAAGTGTAGCTATTTTGCCGGAAGCAGTGCTGACTTCATAGGGAGTGACGTCCCTCAGGAGCCAGTGAAGCTTCGCCTGGACTGTTTGTTCATGTAAGTCGTATACTTCTACTGCACTCCCATCGACTTTGGTTTGCGCCTTCTGTATCCGCTGCTTTGAATTCCGTGTCTTGAATTCCACCTCAAACGCATTGCCACCACGAAGAGTCCCTACTGCAGCAATCTCTGCTGCCCCGACTTCTTGTTCCACTGCTTGATACACCTGTAACGTAAGAAGCGGGCGACTACTCGGGTCACACACAAGAACCACTGAGAGTAGCATTTTCACATTTGTCAGACCACCCCCGTATTGCTTCTTTAGCGCTTTAAAGTTCCTCGAATACACAAGTCCAACACTTCTTCTTCTTCCCCTGCACTGCTGTTCCGCTCATCCACTCCGTTACCTCTTACTGCCGCACTAAACAGCCTGTTCACCGCTCACAAAACATCTTCTTTCTTTGCTTCTTTACTCGCCGGGGTTTGTTTATCAGTGCATTGTTGCTCTGCTGCATCACCGCCATGTTGCATGCTCCAACTGTTACCATCTTCACTTACTCCGTATTTCTTCACGTTTGCTTCCGTAATTCCATATTGTCGTGCTTTGCTCATAACCCGTGTAAACGTCTCTGCAGAGATTACCCCAGTGTTTACTTCACTGCTCGTTAAAATCTTCTCCCTGATAAGCTCACATAGCAAGGCGTCAACATCGCTTGCCAAAGTCAATCCATTCTTCTACAAAAGAATAACAAACAATAGGATTAAGATCATTGTCAAGCCTTGATTTTATGTCATTAGTGTCAACTGTTTCCAAACTCTACGTTTGTTTAGCACTAAGTACAGATGCAAACCTATTTATGTTGCCTTTCGGACTTAAACGTCAGACTGCCTGAGGAGCCGTTTAAGTATTATGTCATCAAGAAATTAGCCATTTTTAACCTCCACCCCCCCCCCGGTCATCGATCGTCATCAATTGCTCAATCCCCCTCCAAAGTATTACGTCATTTCTAACCTAACCCCCCCTCCCATAAGAGGGGGTGTTTACCCTGTATTTCCTTATGTTTTTCGAGGTCCTTTTTTGGGGGGTTTTCCAACCTTTTACTGGGATATCGGTGCTTACGTCATCAACTGGCCAAACCCCCTCCCCCCTCGACATCAATCACCACCAGCTGGCGAACCTGCCTTCCTGATGACGTAATCCTTGAACGTTGCTCTGAGTGGGATTTGATCCCACAACCTTTGAAACCAAAAGCCATCCTGTTTATATTTAGCACTAAAACGATTCAGTGCCACCATAAAGAATACTAATAATTATTGTCACACTTAGTAACTAAATTATAAAACCATTCTAAACCAACAGTACAACAATACTAAAACAAGTGAAATTCCTTAAATGCTGATAATGCAAACCGCAAGCAATTTAAGCAGCCTATCAGTTCTCAATACGAGTAGCGCCAGGCAGAAAAAACAAACAGCATAAAAAAAAACTAATTCGTATTTTGTGGTGTGCCCTATAGACTGGATATGCCATTCTGGTTAGCCGTGCTTTTTTTTCCCCGTGAGTACAAAAAACAAAATTTTATTTGATGGGAAGAAATTCTATTCGATGGGAAAAAATTTCTATCTGTGGGGAAAAAAATTCTATCTGATGGGAAAATATTTCTATTTGTTGGGAAAATCACATTTTCTATCTGACGGTATTTCTATCCCATGGGACGTTCGATCATTTCGATGTGATGGGTTTTCGATATGACGGGAGGACACCTATTGCTTCAATAATGCTGACTATTAGAGCCGAGTTGAAGCAGCGGGAATCAGCTAGACCGGCGTATGTTACGCCGGGGAACAATTAGTTCTGAATAATGGCTGTGAGATGAGCCTTAACGTCGAGTTTTAATGCATATTTGTGCACTTTCTTTTAGTTCGTAACATTCTACAAGTGATATCCCTTGGCTTTCCAGCTGAATCAGACGATAAATGTGTACAGGGATTAAGACCTAGGTTTGTAAGTTCGAATCCAGGTACTTCTCTTTCTAACGAAGTATAATCATGATCCATGTCGCACTCAATCAGGAGCTTAAAAAGGACAATATAAAGGCTCTTTGCCATCTGAGAAAGATGACAACGCCCGCTTTGGCTAATTTTTTTTTACAAAAAAAAAAATCATTTTCCTTACAAGGTATTGTAAAGAGAGCGAAATGAAACCTGCCAGATTGTCATGTGATGATATCTGTTCAGATAAGTAAATCGGTTGGCGTAAGAAGGCTTTGGTGCTGAGCCGCTCGAAGTTTTATTTCGATATATTGGCTATTAGGCCTCGTATTAAGCATATAACTTAAAGGCACCTGTTCACCATTTCGATAGCATTGCCCATCTACTAAATACGGTATCCCGTCAAAACAGCGTGGAAATAACAGCGCGCGACAAAACAGCGGCGTCAAAACAGCGTGACGAGAAAACAGCGCGCGACAAAACAGCGGCGTCAAAACAGCGTGACGACAAAACAGCGCACGACAAAACAGCGTGCGACAAAACAGCGCGATGCCAAAACAGCGTGACGACAAAACAGCGCACGACAAAACAGCGCACGACAAAACAGCGTGACGACAAAATAGCTCACGACAAAATTGCGCACGACAAAATAGCGCACAACAAAATAGCACAAGAGTTGTTTTAAAACGATGATAGTTCGAAATTATCATCTGCTATGGGCAATTTCTGTCTTATTTTTTAATTAATTGCGAACTATAGATAAAAATAAAAACAATACATTTAGGCTTCAGGATCAGCAGTCCCCCCCCCCCCCCGACGGCTGTTACTCTTGGGAATTGGACCTGAGTTTCTGACGGATTTACCTTCTAAACGCGGGAGATGTAAGAAGTTCAGCCGCCGTCCTCGTATATCCTGTGGTCCAGCACCTACTGCTTAAATGTAAGTGACCAATAAATTTTTTTACCGTACCTTTTAATTTGAATGTTTTTGGACAACCCCAATTCGAAATTGCTGGCAATTAATGTTTCTTGTCACCCGTATGGAAAAAAAGAAAAGTACAGTGGTGTGAATAAATGTTGATGTTCGTAAAGTTTAGGCAATAGGGTTCCTTACAAGTAGTGTTGGTGTGTGTGTGCGTGTGTGTGTGTGTGTGGGGGGGGGGGGGAGGGTACCATGCTGATCCTGAAGTCTAAAAGAATGGTTTTTATTTTTATCTACAGTTTTACCTGCAATTGTGGAGTCGTTACTTCTGTGCTCCACAACAATGGCCGCTTTCAATTTCATGTCATTATGTTAACCCTACCCAGATTACCCTTTAACTACCTAATAGGCTATTGCATTATTGTATGTAGTATTTGTTACATCAAATGACTTCCTGTTACACCTGTATATATACTACCCCTTACAGGAAGTAAAGTTGTCTTATCAGCTGTAGCCTACACTCTGGTAGTCCGTGTTCTTACTTTTCCATCGGTGCCCACGCTGGGCTCAGGTGTGTCCCTGCACAGGACATCACTGTTGGCGACGAGGCCGGTACCATTGGTAAACTTTAAATGTTAAGAATAAACTGATAGGTTTTCAACCACATCTTTGCTCCATATTTGTGGTAAGTTGCAATTTTTTTTCATTCGGCAATGAAAATTAGTGCTCTGAATTCCTATCAGAGTTTAAGCTTTTTCAAATAGTGTTATTTTGTCGTGGTAGTGCTGTGTGGTAAAAAATGATAATAGTTAAATTTAGTACCTTAACAACTAGAACCGAAGTGGGCAATTGGACTTATTATGGTTAATTTTACCTTTGCAGTGTTCTAGAGCGACGCACTGGCGTGTCTGCACAGGCAGTACTATCCTGAAGGCCCGAAAAATGCGCTGCTAAATTAACCTTGTTAAATTCGATTGTGCCATTGCCCATATTCGGGCTGGTGTGTGCCGGTGTAAAATTTAACACCGTAGGTTTATGTTTAAACTTAGTGAAAACTGGTCTGTGCTGAGGCTTAGGCCAGAAGTGTTGTTTTATAAAACGTTGCAGTAATGGTGAACGTAAAAACATTTTTTCAAAGCCTAGTCTCTTTAAATTTAATTTTTAGGCAGTTAATTTACAATACTAGATAGGCTACAGTCAAGCTTGATTTGTTTCTGTGTTTAAATAGTTGACCGGTAGTCTTGAGTGCTCTAGTTTAATTTTTGGAGGGTAAACAGGATTGTAATTAAATTTAATCAAATTTAATTTTGTAAGGCTTATGCCAAAGACAGGTGTCGGTTGCAAAACACCTGAAGCTGCTAAAAGTAGTAGCAAGAGTGAAACTGAAAATAATTCAGTAGTGAACGCTAGCGTTAGTGAAGCTAATTCAAATTTAGTTTTAAATTTTGAATCTAGTAATAGTGTAGACGACGTCATCATGGGCTCGTCTAAAACCACTGGTTTATTTTCAGAATTCGATTGTGAGTCCGATACATGGGAGAAATACTCCAACCGAATCAGCTATTATTTTAAAGCTAAAGAAATACCAGCAGTCAAACAAGTGAATTTTCTAATGGCATCTGTAGGCCAGAAAATGTTTCACAAGATTTTAAATATAATTTCACCTGATTTGCCCGACTCATTAACTTTTGACGAACTAGTTTAAAAAGTCTTAGAATACATCGAGCCAGTGCCCTCCGTGGTTTCTAAGCGTGTAAAGTTTTTCAGAAGGTCGCAAAAATCAGATGAAACTTAAGGTCATGACTAAATATTGTGACTTCGCTAAAATTAAAGACGTTAATAGCGTAGATTAGGGATCAACGTGAGTTGTCGAAGCAGACTCTGGATTTAAAGGCTACAACATTCTTAGCTCTATCCTTGGAATCTGCTGAAACCGACCAAAGCGTTTTGAGAAGCCATTCAAGGGCTGTTAATTATGTAGCTAAAAAATCTAGCAAAACGCCTTGTAGGCCTAAATCCACTAAGGATTTTATTTGCTATTGTTGCGGCAAATCTGGCCAGGTGAAAACACACTGCAAATAACGCGAGTATACTTGTGGCAGATGCCACGCTGTCGGCATTTAAAAGCCGTGTGCAGAAAAGCTAGTCATTCAAGCAGAACTTCAAAACCACTCGACCACTCTAAAGGAAGTTCAAGCATAAATTTTAAAGCTAGGCCAAAGTCTAAACAGAAGTATTGTTACAAAAAACGCGTTAATAAACTCGAATGCGATAGTGACAGCGACAGTGAAGATGACCAGGATGTTGTCGCCGAAAATTCAGAGTCTGGTTCCGGGTCTGATAGTGATTCAGACAACGACTATCTTGTTCTGAAAAATAATACTCTTGGACTGAGTCAGGCAGCGGACCAGATTTCAATTCCCCTGTAAACCAGAAGATCATAGTCGTAGTTAATTCTATGAAAATCCGTAAATGAAAAATGCCAGTCTGCTTAAATGGTGTCAAGCTTGAAATGGAACTTGATTCCAAGGCAGACGCATCCATTATTTTGAGCTGCATCAAAAATATTTTGCGGACTGTCCTTTAAAACTCAGTCCGTATTCGATACACTCATACACTGACGGAATTGAAAACACGATTTACACTGTAAGTCTGAAGGTTGAAGTTAAAGGTCAAATCGAACACTTGGGTGCTTTAGATTCAAAATTGTATAAACCTGCATTAATGGGAAAGGATTGGCTTTCTAATTTTCGGGTTAATTTCCATCCATTTTACGACCTTCAAACAAAAGTTAAACCTAAGAAAAGTGTAAGAAAATTAAAACTAGTATTACACCAGTTGATACTTCTGAAGGGTTTCCTTGAGCTATTTATTGAAGGCATGGGTAAGTTTAAGAATTTCAAAGCTAAAATTCATTTAAAACCTGATGCAAAGCCGGTTTACTGTCGTGTAAGACCAGTTCCGTTAGCACTTAAAGAAAAGGTTAACCAAGAAATTCGTAGGTTGGTTGGCCTTGAAATTCTAGAGCCTGTGGAGACCTCTCAGTGGTGTATGCCCATCGTCATAGTTCATAAACCGGATGGCCAAATCCAGGTGATAGGTGATTACAAGACCACCGTGAACCCCCAACTGGAAGTCGACCACGGATGCAGAATTATTTAGCAAATTAGCAGGTAGTGACACTTTTTCCCTTATCGATCTTAAGGATGCCTTTCTGCAAATTGAACTCGATAAAGAGTCACAAGAAGCTTTAACAATAAATACACCCCTGGGTTTGTTTAGATGGCTTCGCGAACCCCTGGGTCTAGCGTCCAGCCCTGGAATTTTCCAGAGGGTAATGACTCAAGTCACCAGTAAAATCCCCAAATGTCTCTCGTTTTACGATGACATCCTGGTGAGCGGGAAGGGGTTTGCACATGACGAATCGTTAAACAAGCTGTTAAATGCTTTACAAAATACAGGAGCCAAACTTAAGATCGAGAAGTGCAAACTGTCGCGGCCTGAATTAAAATATTTAGGCCACATGATAAATGCAGATGGCCTGCATACACTCCCTGAGGTTATCGAAGCCGTCACAAACGCTCCTAACCCAACATGTATTCAAGAGCTACAGAGATTTTTGGGTTTTGTAAACCATTACTCAAAATATCTACCAAATTTCGCTCATATTCTGTCACCTGTAACACGTTTATTAAGCCCAAGTGTAAAGTGGGTTTGGGGAGCAGAATGTGACTGAGCCGTAAGTAATGTAAAAGAATTATTTCTTAAATCTAAAGTTCTGGCTCATTATGATCCGAAGTTAAAGCTCAAACTCGTTTGTGACGAGTCACCTTATGGGGTCGGCGCGTGCCTCATGATGCCCGTTATGAAAAACGGTGAATCTCTACCGATAGCTTTCGCTTCACGTAAGCTAACTCAAGCCGTAATGGGCTACTCACATTTTGATCAGGAGGCTCTCAGTGTGGCTTGGGGAGTAAAGCGGTTTCATGAATACGTTTATGGTCAGCGATTCATAATACAGTTTGACCAAAAGGCCTTAGTTTGGATTTTTGGCCCTAAAAAAGGTATACTGCAAATGGCAGCCGCCAGGGTTCAGCGTTGGGCAGTAATGCTTAATGCGTACGACTACGAATTTGAACACATTCCTGGAAAGCTTAACTTAACAGCTGACGCATTATCTCGACTTCCCCTCCCAAATACCGAGGAGTTCGATAAGCTGACGCTCAGTACAACGTTCTTGCTTTAGAAACAATTTCAAACCCACCAGTTTTAAATGAGACCCTTGTGCTCGAAAGCAAACGTGATAAAATTCTTTCCAAAGTGTATCGCTACATGAACCATGGCTGGCCTGACAAATGCGAAATTCCCGATCTGTTCCCATACTTCACTCACCATACTGAAATCTCGGTCGAAAACGAAACTTTTTTTGGGGGGTATAGAGTCCTGGTGCCGACGGCCTTGCAGAGACAAATCTTGAAAATCTACATAGTGCTCACTTAGGCATAGTTAAATTGAAAAGTTTAGCTAGGCAAAATGTCTGGTGGCTTAAGATTGACTCCGACATTGAAAACAAATTAAATCGTGCCAAAATTGTCAAGAGTATAAACACACAGCTGGGCCAAAACAGCTGGGCCAAAACACACATGGGAATATCCACTCAAGCCTAATGCTAGAATGCACGCGGATTTTCTCGGCCTGATGGACAATTACATGTTTTTTATACTAGTAGACGCACATTAAAAAATTCCTTTTGTGCATAAAATGAAGACTACAACGTCCGCACGAGTTATTGACGTGTTAAACAATCATATTGCTCAATATGGTTTAATGGACAGCTTAGTTATGGACAATGCTGCCCAATTTATGTCCGCAGAATTCCAAAATTGGTTAAAATCCAATGGAATTAAGCACATGATGGGCCCGAGTTTTGTGCCCTGGACCAACGGATTGGTAGAAATTTATGTCCGCAATTTCAAGAGAGTTTACAATGCCGCGCGGCGACAGGGTTCTACTATTCCAGAAAGTATAAATTCCTACTTGTTATTAGCGCGTATCACTATCTCTGCTACCACGTAAGCAACACTCGGAAAATTATACTTTAACCGAGAATTAAAGTCTCGGCTGGATTTATTGTTCCCTGATCCTATTGCAGCCGTTCGCCGTAAACAATTACAACAAGTACAGAGCACCCACCACCGTGAGTTGAAACTGTATCAAATAGGCGATAATGTTTGGTACCGTGACTTTAGTACTACGAACGATAGGCTATGGTCATTAGGTAAAGTAAATCGGATAGGCAGTAATCAACCCTATATTATCGTTGACACTAACAGTAATGAAATTCACAAACATCGTGAACAGCTAAGATTACATACCACTGAGCATGAATATCCAGAACAGTCACCAAACGCACTTAATCCGACGGCGAAAAGCAATAATTCCATCGTGAATAATAATGAGCAACATCACTCTATTTCAAAACGCATGTCTTTTGGTGGTAATACACGTGAAAAGCCAAGTTCCGCTGACGTAATTCCTGCTCGCAGATCGCTTGGCCAATCCAGAAAGTCAATTTCTGTTGCCGAGGGCTCAAATCCACCAATCAGTCAGCTTGGAAAATCACCTGAGAATTTGCCTCGCAAGTCACCAGGTAGCAGGAAATCTCCAGCGAAATTACCTCTCACACACGAAGTGGATGAGTCTACAAACGTAAATAACCAATCAGCTTTGGCTAATACTAACAGCGCCTCTTCCATAAATATTGTAACGCCAGGAAGGTCACAACCTTTATCAGTTGTTACGTCACCATCTGCTAAACAATCATCACCGAAGCCAAGTCATGCTAACAAGAAATCGAAATCAAATCCAAATAAACGTAAAGTTGTGCTATCGCCAACTCAAGACGATATTGGTGCGCAACTTCTAAATCCACCAAATCACACAAAAAGACTGCATAGAGCTCCTGACAAGCTCAATTTGTAGTTTTTTTTTGGATAATTACCAGGTGGCTACAACTTCTTCGTTTTTCCGTTGTAATCTAGTTGCTCATGAATTTAACGAAAATAGTTTTTAACTTGTAGCGAGTAACGCTAACATGTCTGTCTAAAAGTTAATCGTGCAGAAAATTGGCTCTGTTAATTTTAAGCAAGTCCGCCTTTAAAATTAGGTAAAAATGTAGTGTATATTGTTGTTTGTGTGAAAATATAATTTTACGGTTTTATCTCTTTGTTTCTTTTTTGTATTTTCATGTAGAACATCCATCACACATCGGAACTAAAAATTGGTGGAGCAACAATTTCCCCTCCGGTGTATCTCTAACCAATACAACATCGGCAACCAGTCTTTGTTGGATGCCAGATGTCCTACAGCAACTCTGTAGCATTCCAGCTGCAGTAATGTTTGCTGCAAATAAGAAATTTAACCAAAAAGGCTACATGGAACAACAACTAGATTAAATTTCTAAATGAACTAATTGTAAAAAATTGCTTCTGAAATTTAAAAGAAAATTTTTTTTTAAACTGACAAGTTTTCAGTCAGTTTCTGAATGTTAATTTTTTTTTTTAAACCTGAACATCTTAAGTTTTATGTTTTGTAAGCAGCTTTCAAAAAATAGTGTTTAGTTTTTTTCTTTGAAAGCGAAAACTTATGTATCTTTCTTTAAATTAGACAGTGAACTAAAAAAATACATCTTGCTTTCGTAATTATGATTTTATTTTCAGCTAGGCTTAGAATATCTTTTTCTGTTTTTTTTTTCGCTCGCTGTATTGTGGAGTCGTCACTAATGTGCTCCACAATGGCCGCCTTCAATTTCATGTCATTATGTTAACCCTACCCAGATTACCCTTTAACTACCTAATAGGCTATTCCATTATAGTATTTGTTACATCACATGTCTTCCTGATATATACTACCCCTCACAGGAAGTAAAGTTGTCTTATCAGCTATAGCCTACACTCTGGTAGTCCGTGTTCTTACTTTACCATTGGTGCCCACGCTGGGCTCAGGTGTGTCCCTGCCCAGGACATCACAGGCATTTCATCTTCGAAATGGTGCATTGCATTCACCAAAAGCCCACTTGTTATAAAATTTCAACTAAATCGCAACAAAATTGCTAATGTTATCGTATCCCAAACAGACAAACAGACACAAATCCAAGCAGTCGAGTATTAGGCCTTGGTCGTTTCGCTCCTGAATCTCCTGATTTGGTCAAATTCCAGTTTATGTAGACTCAGTATTCACCCTTTCTTTCTATGCTCGTAACGCTACTTGTTATTTCTCAGTAACCTTTTCCTAGCATAATCTTACGTCAAAAGCGAAAAGCAAACTACGAATGCCCGTATGAAAAGCAGTGTTGTTGAAAACCAGTCTCGCTAAAAAATGTCACAACTTAAAAAAAATGTGAGGATCGTTACCTTTTACTAAGCCAAGGATTATTTTGATATGGTTATTACTGCATTGTTTCGAGATGGATGTTGTGCGTATGGATTAAGGGATTTAGTCTGGGGTCAGGGATCGAGCTCCTCTTAATCCCTCTTGCTATACCCATCCCATTTACTACCGGACCTCTTAGGCTTCTAAATCCTTAGGTGAACTAGTGATTGTCATAAGGGATTAAATGTAATTCAAGGACGATCATTAGCCTGAATTGCCATTCGCATTAGCAATATAAAATCTACGATGCAGGACGAGAAATGGAAAAAAACATTAGAAGCCCTAGAACTAAGATTTCTCAATGACTACGTGGCACTGATGGTACATTACAATTTACAAATATTAATACTTGCAAAATGAGTAGGCCAAGAAGGAATTCGTTCGACATTGTAGGTGGATAGGGTAGGCCGGTAAACAATGATTCGATCGCGCAGATCTGGTCCCGAACAAGATGGCACGGATTTTGGTCGTGGGATACAGAGCCACCCCCCCCCCCCTTTTAAATTTTGTGGCCCCGGGAAACAGCGCCCCCCCCCCCCCCTCCATCGACTGAAATTGGAAAATAAGTTACTTTATGTTATAATATTCGTCGGCCACATTGTGCATCGCGAGTTGGTTTATTCAATAATCCATGGTGCTTATACGTTTAAGGGTTCCCTGCCTAACAGGCTGATAGGCTTGCACTGCAATGCTCCTGCTCCTTGCTCGTTGCTGTTGAACTGGAGTTGTTGTTTGTTAGGACTATTAAGGGGACGGTAGCGCTTCTTCACACACGCGAAATCGCGTAACAATATAGGCCCGCGAGCCGAACGTGCGGATTGATACTCTGTCGTAATATCCGCCGGCTGGAAAACGCGTGACGTCAAGAATGAACCAGCGCCAAGGCTAACTGAGGTAGTACCAGCTAACACAGCTTCAATCCCAATTTGCCTTGGCTTACGCATTGATTACTAAAACGTAAACAAACCAATGCGGTAGAAATCCCCCACATTGCAAATGCATTCTGCGAATGATGCAACGCTTATAATATTGCAAAAAACTATTCCAGTTTCTATGGTGTTTTTCTCGCGTGTTTCTGTTGAGATACCTCGAGTATATTTTTGTGTAAAGTTACTAATGACATGCTAGGTAGGTTGGTAAAATTTTTTTTGAGGAGCTGCATCAAACTCGTTTGCAAAAAAAAAAAATACTGTCACTGTCATCATGAAATCCCTGCTGTGTAATTACCTCATTTTATCCGTTCCTGCTCCCTTCCCCCTCCCCCCCCCCCCACCAAAGAAATCTTCCCTACTCCCCGCCCAAAAACGTGTGGTATAACAACAAAAATTCGGAAATGAGTGGGAGCGGACGTGGAAAGTAAATAAGCAACGGGGAAGGGTTGTGTGTGTGTGAGTGTGTGTGGGGAGGGCGGGGGGTGGGGGAATAGGTCGTTATCGCCATATCGACTAACTTTCAAGTATTAAACAAATTAGGCCTGAGGGAAATAAGGTTGGTTGCCGTAACATTGAAATAAAACTGGTAGGTCGGTGAAGCATTTTATTTATTAATTTATTTTATCCTACATGTAAATAAGAGTTACTACTCGTTTGAATTCACATAATGACAGTGTCATCACAAAGTTCATGTGTGCCGTTACCTTCCCCCCACCCAAACTGAAGAAGTTCTTTCTTCATTCCATGCCATACATAAGTTGGGGTATAACAACTGTATAAATGAAACTTTTGGAAGTGGGTGGGGGGTGGGTAAAAAATAATCTGTGGGGGTAGGAGTATTTTGTTTAGGGGGCGGGCTGAAGAGGGAACGCATCACTCGAAACGACTATGGCCTATCGTCTAACTATTAAAAAACTACCATCGATGTCATGACATGCCTGAGGTCCCATAACCCCCCCCCCCCAAAAAAAAAAAAAATTAAAAAAGAACTGTCTCCTTACCCCCAAAAAAGTTGGTGTATAACAAATGTAATATTGTAACTTTTGGAAAGGGGGGGAAAGGGGTGGTTAAGAAATGTACCGCGGGGGAGGGGGAAGGTATAATTAGGGGGAGGGAAAGAGAAGAGGCATTTCTGGAAACGACTAGGGCGTCTCGTTCAATTACATGAAAAAATAACCTACCCTAAGGAAAAATACTTTGGCTGCAGCAACATTGAACCAAAAGCCAGGGGTCGATCGCTAGGTAGATTTTTTTT
>JAHWFP010065017.1:69141-81001 GCA_023313725.1 Lithobius niger
TATATTATATTATATTATATTATATTATATTATATTATATTATATTATATTATATTATGGCAGCGATTCCAAGCAAGACAACCTGCTATCCATTCTGTCTGAATAGTCTGTCTGAATAGGCTGGGATGATATTTACAAACTTGAATTTACAAAATGGCTTACTAACTCAGTAATTAAGCAAGGCTCGTGGTATGTGCGTTTCCTGCTTAGCTTGAAAATTGTTTGTCTTGGTTTGGTATTTGCAGTAGAGATCATTATTGGTTGTTGTCAATTGCTTTAAATGTACGAAGTTCATACAAAGATAATACAAATTTTAAAGGATCAAAAGTCACAAAAAAACAGAAAAGTGCCAAATTTAACAGGAAAATTGTGTTCTTGAAGTTGTTTAAACATATTCCAAGAACAAAAAAAAGCCTATTCTAACCATACATACACACATTCAATGCGAATAGGCTTGAAATCTTTATTATAATATCGGAGGCCGGCTAAAAGGAAGGCCTAAAGGAAAACCACTTCTTCCCTCCTCGTGCCCGCATTGAAAATGCACTCTCCCGCTCTACCTGCAGCCAAAATGGAGCCAGGCATGAGTGGTCGATGAATCTGACAAGTCGACGGGAAAATGTCCCGGGAAATGTGTCCTGGGAAATGTGACCGGCCCCGTGCATAGCACGGGCTTCCTCTAGTACATTTATAAAATTAGATAACAAAATTGAGTTACTAAGTCATTAACATGATCACCGGGTAGTAAGGGTATACTGCCTATAGTTTGTTCCACATTATGTTTTCAGAAAACTGACTGGATGACGACTCGTTTCCTTGCACTAAGAGTGCAAAAAAAAAGGGGTATCACACTTGTAGACGCTACACAGTTACTGTTAGAGTTTACAAATGGGATGTTTACGGATTTTTTGCACCCGTAGTGGAAGAAAACGTGGCGTCATACAGTCAGTTTTCTGAAAACATAATGTGGAACAAAGTATAGCAGCGTCTTACTGGCCGAGTTTGATTCCTAGACCCTTACAGTCAAAGTTTGTCCGTGTTCCTTACAGATTTTGACTTTTAGACCCTTACTTTTAACTTTTAACGATACGTCTTTGTTTATTAATCCGTGTTACTTTGAGAATTGTAATAAATAAGTGTGGTGGTGGATGAGGGGTGGGGTATGTATGACACCTTGATAATTTATTTGTGGTCTGGGCAAGCTTTTAAAAATTCGGGATTGGTCAGAGATGGAACTTGGCCCAAAATCTCTCGTCTCGTGACGGTTTTTTCGGTAAATTTTGAGTCTCGCCAAGTTTTGTTGCGCCGCCTTTAAACTCGGTAAATAGCTATGACCCTTACGAACCTGGCTTTCGGTAGTGTTAACAATAGAAACAAATCCTTTAATCTTCAGTCTACGTCTTGCAGCTGGCATTTGCTAAACGCTATTGTTGCATAATAACATTGTTTAAAACAATGTAAAACAATCAACCTGGTCGTTTAGAGCTCCGTAACCCCTGAACCACTTGACCACTAGAAAAGGCCTTATGGAAAGGGCACATCTACGGGGCAATACCTGTAATATGAGCTAAGAACCAGCTGTACATGACAAATAGTTTGACCTGTAGAGAGGACAGACGAAAGCTACATCCCCAGAACAAGACCAAGACCGAAGAAGAAGACCAAGACTAAGAACAAGAAGTTGTCTATTTAGCCCCTCTCTGTATCTCGGGTTTTACTGGACTGAATTTTACAATTTTTGGACTGTAGACAAGCCTTTACTAGTCAAGGCTATAGATTCCAAAATTGGTTTAAAGATGTTTAATTTTGACGGAATTTCTCAAAGCTCGGAAGTTCTCAAAGTTTAAAGTTTAACACAGAGATCCTAAGTCCACCCTTACTAACACTGGCTGCAGTGTTAATACTTACCATAACCTACAATAGGGGGGAAAATGTTTCAAGCCATACCGGTCCCTTGAATGTTAATGGGTGCTGCAGTTGACCGCCCTGTTGTGGGAGCTCTGGGTGGACAGTTTGGTGCCCACATATGCCGGATAATTTGGCCTGGGAAAGTCTTAAATTAGCCGGGTTAGGACCATAATGATGGGATGGATGAGTACACTATAGCTTAAACCACTAACAAGTTAAGGACCAACACGTAAAAGAAAAGAAAAAAGAAATTATCGGTTTCGGTTGAAAAAATATTAAAGTAAACTTTTGTTTTCAAATGTCCTGACAAAAAGTCTGTTAAAATTGCTCGCCTAGGAAAAATTCAAGGGATTAATTCGACACACCTCTAAACGGCTCCAAACCATGAACGTTAAAATATTTTTTTTATTAAAAAAAATATTTTTGGTTTCGCCTGTCTTGTTTGTGAAGTTGCCACTATGGCCCATAAATTATTTCATAAATACACATAATTTTAAAATAAAACTTTCTGGGGCTAAATTGTATTAGGATCAAATCGGTGGGGGTCAAGTTGCCATGATATATACCCTACAGGGTGAGTCAAAAGTCCCTTGCACCCCACCAAAAGCCCTACAGCATTGGAATTACACACCTGACTCATAGGACTTTGTTTTGTCCCTAAAATGGGGGGTGGGGGGAGGCACCACATGAGCTTGCGTTGGGGCGCCCTGCCCCCTCAACCCCCTGAAATAAAATTGAACAAAGAGAAATAGACGTTTGGTTCCAACTGGCGAAATATGCGCATAGCCCAGCCAACGTGATCGCCTAAAACGGCATGCTAATCGGATAAACGGGATGCGTGTTATTACATCTTCAATGTAGCCCCCACGCTCACAAGAGAGCTTCCCTGTACGGTGCAGTAAATTGTCCGGTGCACCCATCAAAGGTCCTATAGCCCTGAGATTACACACCTGACACAAAAGAACCAAGGTTTGCCCCTAAGATGGGGGCTACGGGATGAGCTTGAATTGGGCGCCATGCCCCTCTCAACCCCAAGATATAAAACTTATTTTTGTTCCTGTGAGTTTGGTTTCAATTGAGGAAATATGTCCATAGCCCAGTCAAAGTAATCGCTGAAAACGGCATGCAAATGAGGTAAACAGTATGTGTTTATTACCTCTTCAATGTAGCTCCCACGCCCACACGAGGGCTTACCAGCAAGGTGTGGTAAATTGTCCGGCGTCGGTGCACTCACCAAAGGTCCTATGGCACTGAGATTACACAACTGAAACATATAGGACGAAGGTTTGTTACTACGATGGGGCAGTGGGGCACCCTGCCCCCCTCAATCCCCCTAGTTATCAAGTTTATTTCTGTTCCCTACAATAAACATGGCTAACTCCCCGGGTTTGGGCAGTTGATGCTTGACATCTCCTAAAGAGCGCAGGCACTATCACCTACACCGTATTGATGACGACTGATAACGAGGGGCGAGAGGGGGGTGAAAATAGCTTGTTTCTTGAGACGTATTACTTGAACGTTCTCAATCAACTGCCTAACTCAGAGGTTTTTTTTTTCTGTTAGTTAAGGGGGGGTTGAGGGGATCATGGCGCCCCAATGCAAGCTCATGCAGTGGCCTTATCTCAGGGACAAACGTTGGTCTTATGTGTCAGGTGTGAAATCTCGGTGCTGTAGGGCCTTTAACGGGTGCACCGGACAATTTCCTGCACCGTGTAGGGAAGCTCTCATGTGAGCGTGGGGGCTACAGTGAAGGTGTAATAAAACGGATCCCGTTATTCAATTAGCATGCCGTTTTCAGCGATCACATAGGCTGGGCCATGCACATATTTCCGCAATTGAAACCAAAAGTCTATTTCTCTCAGGAACAACTTAGTTAAATTTTATATGGGGGGGGGGGGGGGGGGAGCAGGGCGCCCGAACGCTAGCTCACGGAACGCTATGTCCTATGAGTCAGGTGCGTATAGGGTGCAAGGGACTTTTGAATCACCCTGTGTAGTCCTTCACTCTTTGTACTCATACACACTCAAGCAGCGAAACAGGCCTACACAAAATTAAAAGTGTTAAAACGATGTTTAAATAGTTAATTTTTGCGATTGCAAGGCTTTAAAGGACCAGGACCCCTCACCTACCCCATGGGAGGTAACCCTACACTCATCCCTCATCTGAGATGTATGGGGCGCTCGTAATGTGGGAGGGAGGGGGATTTTTTTTTGGTGGCAGCTCCAAGCTGTGATGCCAGTAGAAAAAAAGGTGCCATGGAACAATATTTGTTGTCCCACCTTATTATCCCGCATTCGCCCTTCCCATTCCCTCAGACGATAAATTCGATCCCCATTCATCATTGAAAATAAAAAAAAAAATGTTAATAATCGAAATGGCTTGACCTGTAACACGGTTATCTGCATTGGAAATGTCGCCGCCAATTGGGAGACATGCTTAAGTCATTAATCACGTATTAAAAAAAAAAGCCAGCGGTAATTGTTCATTATTACAAGCGTTATGTGGAAACGAATTGGATAATTCCCATGGCAACGGAGTGTTGATTGTCCACTAAGGAAAAGGCCTTGTGATAAGGATAAGAAAGACAGACTGGCGGGCAACAGAGCTTTCCTCAAAATATGACTACTATTTCGGTATTCCCAAATCAGTTGATGAACGATTATCAGCTAATTTATATTTTAGCCTCATTCATTTCCCCTTTTCGTTAAAAAAAAAACAAGCCAAACCTGTGGAAAATTAGCGCGATAAAAATAAATACCTTAGGCGAGCGGTTTTTTATTTGTATTTTTTCAACCAGCACTCAAAGTCTGATGCGGTGCGGTATTTTTTTGTGGGGGGGGGGGGGGGCGTGGAATGAGATTTATATTTTTTTTTGTTTTGTGGAGTTTCCATGAAAATGCGATAAAATAATGTGAAAAACGCATAACCGAATTTTCAAGGTTTTTGTGTGAACCAACATCGAATAAAATTGTATATACTAGAAAAAACAATTATAATGATGCTGAAAAAAGATTCAAATCACAAAATTAATTGAATTGTGTATTTTGTGTTGTTAAACGGCAAAATATGTTGCTTTGCTAGCGTTGGTAAAAGTAGTTAAACTGGCTGTTGTTAGCTACAGACCGGCACGTTTAATAGCGCGTTTATACAACGAGACCTTCTCGCTCGCCAAACGCTATTTGCTAGTAAACCGTTATTTATTTGCGATCAGTTTCCCGTTTCTACTAAATGAATGCGGTAATAGATAACAAATTAAATGTAATATAAATTACAATACGGATAATGAACAAAGTGCAACAGTAATTTTAAACATTGCTTAATCGTTGTTGTCATTTCACGCTATTTCCAAAATTTGCTATGCTCGCTCAAAGAACAGCTTCTAACGGTGATCAGACGACGGTAGAATAAATAGCTGCTCGCAGCGAGAATTCAAAATCCAACATGGCGTCCATTTCGGCGTTATCGAATCGAAGACAAAAAATCTAATGCCGGCATTCAGAAATCAGTCCGCCGTGTTGTACTGCAGTAAAAATTGTTTTTTTGTTGTCATAAAATGACGCTGTCATGTTGCACGCATCGTACGTCGTGTCACGAGGCACAAGGAGAAGATCTGCGTCTGCGTCGGTGCCATGGTTACTACGTATAGACAACTCGAATGCTGCAATCTCCGGCAAAGGCGAGAGGCAGCCAGCAGATTTACTATTAACCAAGTAAAAGCTAGCGAGCGAGAAAATTGTCGTTCCTTAAACCCGCCCTAATACCATAGTAAAAAAAAAATGTAATTTTTTCACAATTTTATGCGCGCGGAATTTTTTATTTTTTATTTATGAATTTAACAATAAACAGGAGTGATGTGGCCCATAATTATATTGATGCGGGCTTTTATGAGAAGCAATGTAATTTTTTCCCGGCGTTATGATGGAAAGTAAACTTGCGGCTTATGTAAGGCTTCACGCCATATTTTTACGAGCTAAATTTGTTCTTGTTCGCTGTAGGATGACTGTTAAGCCTAATCTGTTCTATGAACGTATTATCTGCATTCTTGTTTAGGATGATGGTTATTCTCCAACTGCAGTGCCAAAGTCCTAAGGTTTTATTTCGGGAAAAACAACAACAGCCGGCTTGCCTTATTTTCTGTAAAGTTTTAGCTACCACAATGTTGCTGCAGTGTTTAGTTCACGTGAAATCTTACTGCTGTATTAAAATATTTTTTACAGTTTTTACTTTTGAACTCCGTAGGTAAGCTAATGATTGGTGTCTGCCTGTGTACTGTTACCACCTTACTAAATGACATCTATGAAAAATAGTTACAACTAGAAAAAAAAAACCTATTGTGTTGTAACATCAGTAGGTTGAGGTAAAAGGAAGGCGACGACTTGACTGAAGAATCCTTATAAAAATGCTGGATCCGGCTGAGCAGTTAAGAAAAAAAGACCGAACAATCACTTCCCCCTCCTCATGCCCGCATTGCAAGTGGAATCTGCCATTCTACCAGCATGGCAAGAGCAGCCGGGAGGGAGCGGTCGATCAACTCACATGCGGCTCACAATAAGATGTACGAGGCACGGGTACGAAAAATGTTGGGAAAAGTGTCGGGAAAAATGTGCCGGGAAAAGTGTCTGTAAACTTAATTCATGACCGGCTCCGTGAGTTGCACGGGCTTCGTCTAGTGAAACAAGGAGGTTAATGCGCGTGAGGTGTACATAACTATCTGTGTATCTTATTCCAGGAATCTAGGGATCGTATTTTAGTAATTTCCGATTGAAATTAACTAGGAAAATCGTCCCTGGTGCCATGGCTTCAGCAAGAAGCTTGAAACCTCCAAGATGTGCTTCGTATTCTCGTTAATCCCAAGCTAATTGGCTTTAAATTTTATCGTTATCGAAAACACTTTACTGAGTAAGCGACACCAAACAAAGCCACATGTTTAGGGCTCTGATTCGAAATCCCGACAGTTAGAATCCCAACACCAAAATCCCAACAGGTTAAAATCCCGTTGGTTCGAAATCCCGACTGGTCAAAACCCTGACAGTTCAATTCCCGACACTTCAATTCCTGACAACTCAAAATCAATTTAAATTCAAAATTCAGTTCAAAAATTCAAAACGCCGACAAAAAAAAAAAAATACAAAATAAAGTTCTCAAGTAGCCCACGGCCAAGAAATACCAATGAGAGCGTAAAAAAGGCAACATCTCCATTCGAAATAAAATGTGGGTGAGGTTAAAGAGTTGTTAGGGGACGGCTTGCTCCAGAGAGTTTGATTAGCCTTGACGTATCCGTTAATTTTATTTTTTAATTTTTTACCCGAGCGTCGTTGATTCAGGTAATCATTTAACACTTAGGGTAACATGTTAGGCAGGGGCTCATCTCAAGCAACACTGCCAACTTGCTTCACTGCCTAGCACGTTAAGTTTTTCAATTATAGCTTTTTATTTTTTACGACAGATTTCAAGTTGTCGCGATTTCGGTTGTCGGAATTTCTTTTCCCGGGATTTTAAATGTCGGAATTTTTACCCGTCAGGATTTTAGCCCAGTATACTCGGTGTCGGTATCTCAACTGTCGAGATTTATACCACACCCCGTGTTTAGGCGTAAGCATTTTTGCAAGTGTGACTCTAATTTGATCTATACTGTACCAAAAAAATGGCATATTAAAACATTTAAGTAACTTCTTTTTCCCCGTCCTTTTTTTTTTCTTTTTTTGGGGGGTTGGTATGGTTTTAATTTTATTTATGTGACTAGTAATTGAATGCAGAAGTAATGTTTCACGTGGGCTAAACACTACTGCAGCACTCTGGTATCGGAAACCTGAAGTTAAACCTTTTCTGTAACGAGGTCGTATTTGTTTTCTAATATGAACGTAACAGACGAGGTGGAAAGGTCTCGATGCTCATGACTTTGCACCTTGCTGAGCGGGTACAATAATTCGGTTCCTTTCAGGCGGTTGTAGGCAGGGGCCTTCCCCGTTCTATTGGGTCGGTCCACTTAGTATTAAGCAGCAAAAAGTAAAAATCGCAAAAATCGTCCGACGGCCTTAGCTTGTTGTTCAATCGGCTGCGAGTCGAAATCGAAAAGTGACATCTGTCGGCATTAATTTCTGCGCGTTCCAGCAAAACAATGACGGTCTCCGTGTCGTGTTTTGGTGATGCAATAATTAAATTGTTGTATCGGACGTACATAACGTATTCTTACCGCAGTTCTTGTGGTTAGTTATTGTGTAAGTGATCCACAAGTAAAGCATGCATGTCAAAATGGATGTAATTGCCCTTTAACAGTCTTAAGCTAGTTTAACATAATGCGCTAGTAATTGTTTTTTCTGCTTTGGTTTCTATTATAAATAAACTGTGGAAGTTCTGTTTTTACCTTTAAATGTGTATGGCTTATTCAGTCGTTGGGTCGGTGGGTGAACGGTCTTGATATGACCCACTTGACCAACGATAAAAGCGTGAACCGTTTGACCTACCAACTCGTGGGTCAGTTATATCTCTGGTACAAGCATAAGCAGAAAAGCAAACAGGAAACAAAATGTTATGTCCATGGCAGATCACACGAAAGAGAGGGGTGTCTAACCAGCTTCACCTGTTTGAAGATTCCTCTATTGAATAAACAATTTGGTAAAAGCCTGAAGAAAGGAAACACAAGATTCACTCTTGACTCATGCGCAGTGACGGACTGGCTAGGGAGGGAAATCCCTCCTGGTCTCTGGAGTCAAGTGCCCCCCCCCCCCACCCCAAGTATCCATTTTCTCCTTACTGAAACACAAAGGCACACGACAGTACTTTGTTTGCGTCATTTCGCCGAGTCGTAGTTTTATTTCTTTTAAGAACTTCGGTTCCAGTCCGTGGTAGAAGTATGACGTTTGCTATCACCACAATACAGTACATTACTAGTATGCGGCTTAGCGCATTTATAAGCCAACTCTTGGTTACGACAATCGACTTAACTAATTCGACAATGAGTCGGCGAATAACGATAACGCAACGCGACAGCTTGTTTATCTGCCCATCTTCTCCCCGTCCCCACATTCTGCCTGCTCCCAGTTACCATAGCCACGTAACAGGTCCGTTAAAAAGACAGTCATAAAATGATCAGGGAAGGGAACAGATTTTAAGATCAACCAGGAAATAACTAAAAAAAATTCAACAAAAATTCACTTGTAACTATAAAAACTAAAAAAGGGTCCCTTACGAATCTAATTGATGGCCCATGTGCCATTGTCCAGTCCGAGCCTGCATGATAAAAATGCACTTTTTGTATGTCCATTGAGATTGTCTGCAGATGATCCCTGCAGCCGAGAGCCAAACTAAGTAAGTAGCTCTCCACAACGAAAGTTACAATTAGTTGTAAGGAAATGTGTCTCGTCTTTAACAAAAAAGACATGTTGAGTTAAAAATGTTCTATAAAATGTTCCTTACACCCATCCATCGTGTAGGCTCATAACAATCAAAGACAAGGAAATGTAAACCATTTACTATCATAACCCATCACATAGGTTCATAACCAGCCGCGTCCTGTATGCCACAAAGGGATGCCAAAAATTTTCAACAGCAAATCGATTCACGTTATTTTTGGTCTTGCGTCTGACGCCTGCCGGGTCACCCCCTAAAAACTTACGTTGTGAACATTTTTGGCTATGATAAGTTACCAACTTATCACGAAACAACTGACCTTGGTAATTAAACTTTAAAAATCACGTAGCAGCCAAAGTCCATAAAGCAACTTCTATTGTTTTTCTCATTAATCAAACCATTACTTCGCAATATACCTACGTCTGCTTACCTCCTTAGTGCGACCCATCCTTGAATACTTCTCCGAGTTATGGTCCCATTTCACATCAAATACCACGAAGCTTTGGAAAAGGTCCAAAGCAGATTGCGCTGATCAGCACACTTGTTGGTTCTTGTCATATGTACGTGACTCGACATTTTTTTTTGTACTGTGAATCGTTTAATGCATCAGGGGAAGACATTTTAGACTGGGTGCGCATCCCGTTCCCCTCCAACTTCCCTGGGAGCCTGTATGGTTTCGCAGAAAATAAAACTGGTTAAGATTTTTCTGCGAAACGGGAATTCCCGTTTTGAAAAAAACTCGTTTCGCAGAATCAAAATGTTCGTTAAAAATTTTACGTTGGGGAAGTTAAAAATGCATTCCTAATTGGAAGGTGTTTGTGGTTCGTTGCGGTTTCCAATGTTATATGTTTAGCCGCTGTGGGCGCGGCAACGAGAGCGAGGCACGTAATTTGAAAAAAAAATATTCTTAAGACCGCCAGCATCACAACCAAAGAAATTTGTTGGGGAGGGAGGGGGTGGGGGTGGGGGGACGGGGGGGAAGTGTAGGTAAAATAAATTGAAATTCAAGAGCGGGTTCCTTTAGGTTTGACTACTCTTATATATTGATTGATGGTTTCACTTATTTCGCTTTGAAATTTTAAAATAGCCGATTTTCAGAATTTAAATTTTACACTGCCCCTTTTGCTTCCCCATCGACCTTGGGTCAGTGGCGTAGCTACGTTAGGTGGGGCCGGTGGCAAATTAGCCCTACGGGGCCCCCTCCTTAATACACAAGATGGTCCACAAAAAACGCAAGAGTTAAAAAATGTCCAAGTCCATTTTTTCTAATTTTTATTCATTTTTGTTATAGTGAAAATATATACCTTTTCGTACTCCAGTCAAGTGGTCTATTTTCACTTTTTTTGAAAAAAAACTTGGAAAAAGTTTGAATCGAGAGAAATTTTTCAGCAAGCGCGTTTTTTAGGGCCACTATATTTTTTTAATGATAGGGGGTGGATAGACGAGTAGGATCGAAAGTAATTTTTCAAGTACGGTTTATATCAAATTAAATAACTAGTGTTCTACAAAAGAGCCTTTTTTAAATCTAAAGATTTTTTTCTTTTTTCGGGGCCCCCCTGTTGCTGGGGGCCGGTGGCATTTTGCCTCCCATGCCACCCTGTAGCTAAGCCACAATATTTGGTGAGTCGGTGCCGGGAGTTACGGGATTAAAATTTGTTCCTATATTTATTTCGAGATGGTGGCCAAAACAATAAATGTATCCTCCATCCAGCCTTATATTCATTTCTATCCCGCACTTGCTAGAGCCCTGCAAATAAATTTGAGATAAAGAATGTAGAATAGAGGCAAATCGGGCGTAATGGTGTGTTTGTTTAAGTTCTCGATGTTGACATTACGGTACTTCGCTATATAATTATCTTCCGCAGGGGGTAAGCGTTCATTCTTTGAGGCAATTTTACCAGGAGTAGACGAACCGGAAGGGTGTTTAGTGGAGGTTAATAGGCTGCAAAAGCCAAGATTAGCACAACAGGAAAGGCAGAAGGTCGGGATGGGGCTTCGACGAAGAAAGGAAACAATGTTTGCTTGAAAACCGATCCTTTGTCGGATTTCCGCAAAGAATACGCCTTTGGTATTTGTGCGTACGACTAACTAGTTGGGGGAAAAATATAGCACTTGTCAAGTTGTCAACGGAAGCAAATATTTCAAGGCCTGCAAAGTGCACAAGCATATAACAAAGCTTGACATTTCGAGTTAAAAACCTTAACTCATTTGCAGGAACAATAAAACTTAAAAATTATGTTTTTGGTGACAGCAAGACTGCCAGAACAAATTCAAGATGAACGAATGAAACCAGTAAAAATGGCTAAACAAGTTAATGAGAGGGACCTCCAAGTGTGCAGCAGGCACGCGCATGTGCAAGTGTGTAGCAACCGTGGCTCCTAACTATTTATCCTATGTTGGTGATTTCAAGCTTTCCCTGACGGCGAAACTCGGAAATGGACATATAAAAAAATTAATATATTAAAAACAAAATTGTTGGTGTTTGGGAAGACGTGATTGTAAGCTGCAGGCGTGTGGAGAGCAATGGAGAGCATTTCTAGATTTAATAATAAGTGGTTTGAACACCAGTTAGGGTGTAAAGGAAACGGCAGGGCTGAGAGCC
>JAHWFP010065017.1:97786-109637 GCA_023313725.1 Lithobius niger
CCCCAATTTCCTCCGGTCCCCACCCCACGGTGATAAATAATGACCGGTACCTTAAAGGTACTGCTGCGAATCGATTATTAACTGCAAATTTACAAAAAAATAAATTTTATTGGAAATAAATCGAGATATAACCACGACTTTCAAGACAAGACAAAACAGGATCGTGAATGTGATCACCAAGATCGAGTCATGATCAAGGTTACAAGTGGAGTCGGAACAAGATCGAGAATAGCTACTTCGTCTTGTCTCAACAGAATCACAACAGCGATGTCCTTCAGCTTCACCTTCCAGGGCTCCACCCCGAATTCCGTAAAGGGAGCTAACAGCTCTCCCCGAGATTTCGCAGCTGGCTTTGTTCGACCCCCTCTGAATACTTTTTTCCCACTGGAGGAGCCCATTGAACCTGAAGTGCCCCAGGCCTTCCTATATCTAAATCCGGCCCTTCTAGCATACCTATATTCATTAAGCAGCGTTCGTCATCGGAAGCAGCACTTTTTCCTAAATACCGTTAGTAAGTAGTAGGCTAAATATTTATTCAGTAGTGAAAATGAATCTTGTGAATCTGGTTAATCTTATTAAATGTGGCGAATGAGTACAAACAAAGAGAAAAGAAAAGAGTAGGCGCAGCGTTTGTTTATGAACTGAAACCTTGCGTGCTACACTAATCATTTGCTTGATCATTTGACTGCTTGTTTTCGGTGTGGAATTGTCCGTCTTCGACAATTGCAACAAGAAATATCCTCTAGCGAAGCGAGACGCTACCGAATGAGCGAGAGACTCGGCTGATGATGAGCTAAAGAATTTTCGTTGCCTTGATCGGTGCATTATCTTTTGGTTTCTTTCATTTGCCTTAGAATATAATGGAATAAACAAGTCACTTTTTTGAACGGTTTTGTTGGTATCTTCACCGTTCCTGGAAGCGGAAACTTCACCCCAAGGCTTAACGATAATCTTTGGCTACGTTTGTCCCTGAAATTTTCTTACGAGACATTTTTCTTTGTTGCAGTGGGTGGCAGCAAAACCCTGATGTGGGGTCCCATCTTTGGGCGTTCCAGCCACAAACGAAAGGGAGGTCAAGTGCGATTCTCCACTGACCAGACAACAGAACTGGAAAGAAGATTTGAAGCACAGAAATATTTGACCCCTCCAGAAAGAAAGAAGTTGGCCAAAGTACTTCAACTCAGTGAAAGACAGGTACACACTGATTATATATTAGTTTGAAACTTAGATCAAGCACACGAACAAAATGAAATTTCTTTGGATAACACACGGCTGAAACTGAAACAGTTGAACAGTCAGGTTCTTAGCCCTCAAGACAGAATCCTGTTGCCACATTGACCTAGAATTCTTGATATTTTGTCCCCTTATTAATCATACATTGGGGGCACATGTTATGTACCTTTCTTAAATCACTTTTAAGTCAAGTCGACTTGAACAAGTTTTAAGAGTTAAAGCACTCAAAAGTTCTCAAATGTATTTACCTCAAACCATAGGGGCTCGGTGTCCGTCGCTCACGCATCGCGTGGATACAGACTCTATACATATAATCTCACTCTTGATGTAATGAAAGGGGTGAAGCCAGCCAGAATGGAATGGGGCTAACCAGAAGCCTTACCGCCGAACAATCCGTTTTTTTTTAAATTTATAATCACTATTATAATCACTGGACCTCGTGTTGAACTCTTTATTGTTAACATGTCTCACGTTATGAGTCATCATTTATGCTGCAAGGTTGCCCAGAGCGATCTGAGAAGTTTTTCAATTTTTGCTATCCCAGTGGCGCCAGCCAACTCCAGATGGGAGGGGAAGGGGGCAAGGATTCTCCAACGGGGGAGTGGGGGGGGGGGGGGGGCCCATGAACCCTTTTTGTTAAAATTTGTTGTACTTTATGAGGTGCCCGGCGAAACCATCTAGTCGGAGCCCCGGAAGCTGATGCATTTTACACTATTTGCGGGCCTATTTTCGGCTTCCCGAGAAACGTTTGCCCCACATTGTTACTCAAATGTCGATGCTGTTCGTAAACATTCTTTAGCGTGGGAAGTCGTAAAAACCTAATTGTGATCAAAATTCTGGTTTTTTTTTTAATAATTTTTATTTACAAATTAAATTAACTGATGAATTTAAATTAAAAAAAAAATATTACTAAATTAACATTAACTAACTCTGAATAATTTAGGTTTGAAAAGCATTCTTGCATACTTTTCAAATGGCGGAAAATTTAGCTGGTGTTCCTGAATTAACTGAGAATTAGTTTAATATCACGGTGGCGATGGGATCAGAGGAAAAGAGCCACCAGCAAATCAAACCGCCAACTTAGTCTTCTTTGCTCGGTTTTTATGGAGTTAATTGTTATCAGACTTCAACTGACGAAAACTTGGAAGGAAAGCTTAACAAGTTTTGTTCCGTACAAATTTAGCTGAGGTTTCGGCTATAACCATATAGCAAGGACACACAGTTGGTCCTTAAAGGTACATGGCCATTTGTGAGCACAGTAAATTTTTTTGAAGTCCTGTATTGGTTGTATTTGTACGCTGAAATTGAGTTGGTTTCCTCTTGGTTGAGGCCGGGACTCTGACCACTGGGGTGATATTGCTCCATTTGTTTGGGGTCCTTGTGAGCCCTCACAAACTTCGTGTTGTGCGTTGGGCTATAGAATTGGGCCTTTTCCTTTTAGAGGTAACTGGTAAGGCGTTGGCATCCTAAACGTTTCTCGTAACTAAGATGCCTGTTAAATCATGGCAGCCTGTTAAATTATGTTTAACGCAGCAAATCAGTTGTCAGTTTAGCCATTTACTGTACACGATTTTCGCTCAGTTCATTGGTATCACAAATTCAAACGACGAAATCTTAGCTAGAATCCTTACCAAGTTTTGTTTTGTACATATTTAGTTGACGTTTCTGCATTAACTAAGACAGCTCTTAAATTATGAAGATGATGAGGCTGGCAAACAAAACGGCAAACTTTATTTTGGGCTTTTTTCACCCAAATTTTTACGAATTGTATGCCCGCGTATAGACTACGTCTTCAGGCTGTTCCCCGACGACTATCGGGGTTACTCCCCCTGTGGGGCGCCATACCTGTATACTTCCGGTAATGGCCGGAGTTTTACCTCGATGTTAAAGCGCTTCTCCTAGCGCAACAAAATTGGGTGTACAGTGGACAGACCAACACATGACAGACCAGACAGTAGCAATTGCAATAAAATGGAAGCGAAAAAAGCCAACAAATAACCGGAACAAAAAACGGCTTCGCCGTTTAGAAAAAAAGCATTAGAGCTCGTATCCCCATACTCACAGCTGTGAAGGTACACGAATAAAAACGGATTAGAGTTCACTCGAACGAACTATAATTTGAACTCCAATTCCAGGGAACAAGAATTGTGACATGCCAGTCTCCATACACGTATTCATGTTTGTACATCGCTAATCAAACAAAGAAAACTGTTGGATACTTCAAATAAAATACGCACACAAAATACAACATACACACTCACATGAAACACAACGAAAATCTAAAACACGTACAAACAGACGTCTGACATAACCAATGAATAAAACCATTCCTTGTTCCCTGGAATTGGAGTTCAAATTATAGTTCGTTGCGTTCGAGTGAACTCTAATCCGTTTTTATTCGTGTACCTTCACAGCTGTGAGTATGGGGATACGAGCTCTAATGCTTTTTTTCTAAACGGCAAAGCCGTTTTTTGTTCAGGTAATGTTGTACCAATTTATTTTGTATATTCAAGGAGTTAAATCGCTCTTTTAACGTCGCTACGTATCCTGTGGGATATATACTACAACACGAAAAAAAACTAAATCCCAACGCGCATTACTAGCTTTGTGAAGGGTCCCCGGGAACCATGAGCAAAGCGGCCAAGAACAGCCCAGTGGTTAGCGTCCTCTTCCCCTTACCAACAGAACGACGGTTCGAATCGCGTGACTGACCTAAGGACTTAACAAGCGGCTACAGCGACTTACTAGTAGCACCGGTCTTCTGTACAGTTCCTCCACTTCCAATGTTGAGGCGCACACCTCTATCATGCACTACAACAGCTATACTAATATAAAAGCATTATATAGCCATCACAATTGCCGGTTAGTAAAAATGTGTTAGCTTTGAGGCCTATTTTACATTTTAGGCGTAATTGTTAGCTTTTAGTCCTAATTTTAATCAGCAGTTTTAATTTCGTAAGTAGCAGCTAACGGAGGTATGGATTGTATAGTAAGCCTACTCATTTTTACAACACGGTGCACCTACAGGCACACAGTTACAGTGTTACAACGTAACGCGCAACGCAGCCTATATAGGTCAGTGGTAGCAGGGAAGTGACGAGAGAGACGCTGTTGATGAAGCCAACAGCTACGCTTAGCAACTTGACGTTGCCATGGTAACATGATTTTAGGCCTAATTTTCATTTTTTAGGCCTAATTTTAAAAATGCAGTTTTAATTTCTTAAGTAGCAGATATAGGCCTAATGAAGAATTTGGTTCGACGGTAATCCTATTCATTCATGCAACAATGCGACGAAACTATTTTAAACGAAGCTAAAATCCATTTGTTTTTATTGAGTATTACCTTATGATTTTAATTCGACGATCAAGTGTTATTATTTAATTTAGTTACGTCGAAGAAGTCTACTAGCTATAAGGAAGTAACAATGTTTTAATTTGCCATGTTATTTAACTAACTTCTCACACTGAATCTAACGTTGTAAACAGTGGTCGTCAATATCTGGCACCGTTGCGAAGTTGAAAAAAGCGAAGGACGGACGGACAAAGTCGTTGCAATAGTCTTCTCAGCCGCTACGGCTGTACAGAAGACTAAAAATGGAGAGAGACGCTCCCATTACAGCTGCCATTAAGCTTGCTTCTTCCCCCCAAATTAAATCTTCAGTTTGGCACCAGGAAAGACATAAGCCTAAAGAGGTCCATGATAATTGATAATAGTACCTTGGACGAAGATAGTACCGCATGTTTCATCTGTCGTTCTGCACGGGGTCGCCACCCTATGCGGCCAAATGTGGAACGACTGGTCGTAACAATTTTCTATTATACGCCCATGTTAAAAATAGGCTGTATATATAAGTCTTAAGACAATATACTAGATAGATGCCAAAAATACCACTTCATGCATCGTGCTACGATTAGTCCCGGCATGCGGCAACTCGCGTGCAACAGCGTTACGACCGTGAAGCTAGGAAGGAGATGGCTTCTTCAAGCCAAGGCCGACTGGCGCAAATATGGCACTTTGTGCTTCCTGGCTTACCACCAGCTCACGTGCGTGTCGGAAAATTGATGCTTTTTAGTGCTGCTTTGCTAAATAACCGGGAAACGAAACTGGTACCTTTTCTCCCATACGACGTTGTGACAAGGGGTGGAAATAGGAAGCGACAGCTACAACATGGACTCTCCTACGTCCTATGGACGTCCGTGTATTTATATGCTCCTGGTGGCGCACAAGCCTTGTGTATTCTTTGCTTTTAGTCTTCTGTACAGCCGAAACGGCGGAGAAGACTATTGCAACGGCTTTGTCACAATTTAATCACACAGGAATGCACGCAACCGTAAAAACAAAAGGATTTAGTTAACGACACACATTAGCTTTATGTAAAATAGTTTCGACACCGTCTTTCATGGATGAATAGGCCTACTCGAAAAAAATTCTCCCGGTTAGATGCTAATTACGAAATTAAAACGGCAGGTGAAAACTATATACGCCTAAAAGCTGATAATTAGGCCTAAAATCACGTTGCCACGGCAACGTCAAATCGCCGCACCGTAAAGGAATAAATGTAATCTCGAGCCCAACTCTCCGTTAGGTTCTACTTACGAAATTAAAACGGCAGGCAAAATTAGGCCTAAAAGCTGACAATTGCATCTAAAATCTAAAACTAGATCTAAAGGCTAACACATTTTTAACCGGCAATTGTGATAGTTACTACTTTTAGATTATATGATGGTGAGCGCTGTTGCAGTGCGTGCTAGAGGTGTGCGCCTTCACATTTTCGAAAGTGACAGGAACGACTTGGTAGTCTCTGCTGCAGCCGCTTGTTTGCTTGAGTCCTGTGGGAATTTGACCGTCGCCTCCTTTAGCCAATCGCTCCACAAGAGAGCCGACTCTTTACGGTCTGTATGGAATGCCAAGCAGCGGCCGCCGCCATTTCATATCTGTTGGTGTAGGTATTATAGCTATCGGCAAGGCGCTCCCAAGATTTGTTGAAGAATCGGTGATTTGCGTTGGGTTCTGGGACGAACTCAGCATAAAGCGCGCCGGGTTTGTATCCACGCGACGTATTGGTCTTCCACAAACGTGTTACTACCACCAACAACGAAAATTGACTGAAGAATATGGTCGCGCTTTGGCCTGGCGGCCACTTATGCACTGTAACAACAATTGTTTTAAAATAAATAAATTTTAGACGGATAGTAGTAAAAGTTTTCAGCTGAAAAACACACACACACACACACAAAAGATTTACACATAGCAATGGCTGGGAAGAAACGTTTCACAAAAACATTAGCGTTTATGTAGTGTTGCAAACGTGAAATACGTTTAACAAAAATGTTAACGTTTGGTTTGCAATATTTTATAAATTCATGCTTAAAACATGTGTAGCGGCAAAATTGTTGACTGTTTAGAAATAAAACAGTAGTGTTTTTATTACAACGCATATGTTTTTGAGAACTGTTTAACAAAAGCGCTTATGTTTATCACGTGTTTGCAAAATAAACACTACTGTTTTCTTTAAAAAAATTTCCGTTGCAAAGTGTGATAAGAGCCTAGACAGCAAGTGTAAATAAATGTCCTTTCTTTTTAAATTTGCGTTCTAATATAAATTCTGATTTATTTGCTCACTCTCTTGTTTTCTGTTTCAGGTGAAAACCTGGTTTCAAAATCGGAGGGCAAAATGGAGACGATTAAAACAGGTAAATAAAGGCGAAGTCTAACTTATCACGACCTCCCTCCCGAATTTTAAAATGTCGGAATCTCAATTAGGAGACAAATACTAATTTCGCGATTCCAGATAAAGTCCAGATTTCCGATATGACGCCATATTAATAACTTTTGGTATGGGTGTTTATCTAGCCCTACAGGGCCTTGCCTTAGCCCTATACATACCAAACTCGGTTATAAACTATTAAACCATGGTGGAGATATTAGACATAAAAAATTTCGCTGCTTAACATGGTAGATTGAAGGCAAACCTTACAGTTAATAATATAGACTAGGCACATCGCTCGCTCCGTTGGGTCGTCTTGCTTTGTTCAAGGTTGACTGTAATAGACAGACTCTATAACATGCTCCCCCCTCCCTCCCTTAAAAACGATAAAAATTAAGTAATTTACTGTTCAGACTCTTCGGCTCGTGAGTCAATTTTACATGCAATTAAGTTATTTAAAGCTAAATAAACACCGGTTATCGCCATGATTTTCGCCCTCGAACCCCCCCCCCCCCCAACCCCCCCCCCAGCGCCCAACACTGGCAAGATTACTTCCTCGCCCTTCCCTTCCCCTCCAATCTGGCACCAAACCGGGCAATTTCGACGGGTGTTTGTTTATATCCTCCCACTGCAATTTCATTCCAGATATTTCAGTATTCAATGTTTTAAAATAATGATGTACGCTGGTCTTAAAATGGTATTGAGATTGATTGACAACTTGGACTTTGTTTATTACGAAACACGCATCGGAGCATTCGGATGCTACGATGGATGTTTATTTATGTCTTCTCACTGCTGTTTCATTTCTGTTCATTTCACTTTGTTCTTCATTTTGCACTTTCATTTCACTTTGTTCTTCCCCTAAACCCCGAACCAGAGCCTAAAAGCAGGTCATACGGTTAAACTAGCTAACTGCTAAATTTCATCTTTCCGCACGATAGAATTTATTTTAGGAAATCAGCTACTGCACGACAAAATTTCAATTTTAATATAATCTGGTTCACGACAGAAATGCAAATAGGTACACTCGCAAATACCCTGTACTATAAATACAAATAGTCTGGACAAAGGAGTTTTTGTGCATGATGATGTTTTTGTTCCAAGATGAATTCCTACCTCAAACATTTAACGGAGATATTCGGGTTTCCGCTGAATGGCTATGCCCGTAGCAATGGTAAGGGAGCTTGATGTATTAGGCTAGTGGCTCCAATCACGACTGCATAATGCAAACCCATAGCCATTATACACCACCGTGAAATTAGTACAAAGAATGCAGAAATATTTGCAAATGGTGAAAAAAAAACACAACTATTATACTGCCAATTTTACACGTTTTGAAACAAGCGGGCGTATCTTCTCACCAACAAATCTCGCGCATGGTAGCTGAGCTATCCACATGCGCTCGTAAAGATCTGTGTTGGATCCGTTCGTTATCACCCAGTTTAGACAATCTCAGTACTATACAACAATGTTTTTAACAATACAACAAGCTTGATACCTTCATTCCAGGCCAGGAGTACTGGGATTTGCACCCCAGGCCTGGAGGACTGAGATCAACAAAGGGCCAGCACGCGCACAACAAAGAACGATTCGTGCTGACGTTCTTTTGCTCAGAAAGCTTGACAATGTGACTGTGCGTGCAACAATGTTTACACACAAAAAAAAGAATCCTAATGCAGATTTTCCCCTCCAGCAAACAAAGACGATGTTGCAATAACAACGACAGCGAAGTATAGGATCTTACCCGTTTCCGGAGTGCTGAGCTCTAACAATAACGAGGGCGTGCAGCGCCCGAGGTATTGTTGGGCTCAGCATGAGGGAACGGGTAAGATCCTATTTCTCAACCGCTTTCGCCTTCTCCGCACGACCCGTCATTGTTACCACGCGTTGACTTATTGTTGCATTTGAACTAGTGCTAACGATAGTTAAGCGGCGTACAAACGTTCTAGTGAAGATATGATGGTGGCAGCATCTGATGTTTTGCACGGTAACCAAACCACTAACAAAACAAGATAAATGCAGCGAATTTGACGATGAACAATTAAAGCAAACATTCATGGTGCCACATTGCATTTCCTAGAACTGTGTTATGTTGTGATGAATTTTAATTCTTGCATTACGAAAGTTTCGTAGTCTTTTTTTTTTTAGGTTGCAGCGCATTTCTGAATTTTAATAATTCTTGAATACGAAAGCTTTGTTCTTTCCTTTTATTTTGGTTGTTGGATGTATATGATCATCATTGATAAAATTACGTAAGGAGATTCGTGTTGTTGGCGTTTATGCCGTATTTGTGACAGATGTACAACAAATAAGGAAAGCAGTGCTGAGATATCCCAGCACCCAAACCAAAAACCATTGTTGCGATCCTACACTGTTCCATTGTTACAAGAGTGCGGAGAAGAAGAAAGCGGTTGAGAATGCACTTTTCAATTATTACGCGACTGGGTGATGGATCTTACCCGTTTCCCGAGTGCTGAGCTCTAACAATAACGAGGGCGCGCAGCGCCCGAGGTATTGTTGGGCTCAGTATGAGGGAACGGGTAAGATCCTATTTCTCAACCGCTTTCGCCTTCTCCGCACGACCCGTCATTGTTACCACGCGTTGACTTATTGTTGCATTTGAACTAGTGTTAACGATAGTTAAGCGGCGTACAAACGTTCTAGTGAAGATATGATGGTGGCAGCACCTGATGTTTTGCACGGTAACCAAACCACTAACAAAACAAGATAAATGCAGCGAATTAGACGATGAACAATTAAAGCAAACATTCATGGTGCCACATTGCATTTCCTACAACTGTGTTATGTTGTGATGAATATTAATTCTTGCATTACGGAAGTTTCGTAGTGTTTTTTTTTTAGGTTGCAGCGCATTTCTGAATTTTAATAATTCTTGAATACGAAAGCTTTGTACTCTGCGTTTTATTTTGGTTGTTCAGTGTATTTGATCTGTGTTTAATCATCATTGACAAAATTACGAAAGGAGATTCGTGTTTTGGTGTTTATGCCGTATTTATGACAGATGTAAAACAAAAAAGGAAAGCAGTGCTGAGATATCTCAGCACTGCTTTCCTTTTTTGTTTTACATGAGTGCTGAGATATCCCAGCACCCAAACCGAAAACCATTATTGCGATCCTACACTGTTCCATTGTTACAAGAGTGCGGAGAAGAAGAAAGCGGTTGAGAAAAATAGGTTATTACCCGCTTTCCTCGTACTGAGCTCAACAATTGCTCGGCCCCTGCGGGGCCTCGACATTGTTAATCTCAGTACTCGGAAATCGGGTAATAACCTATACCCCGCTTGCTTCGTATTCAGGAATTGTGTGTGAGATGGAAATGAGAATACACAAAATCAACTAATGTGTTATAGCATCTCTCGCTCGGCGGAATAGTTATGGTCTTGAGAACTTAACTTGTAGGCTTCCATGTTTGGCTCATCCTGTTGTTGCTGGCAAGGAAGAGAGAGAAATGTCCTGCTGTAATCCTTCTAATTAGGCAAGGCTCTTCAGAAGTGAAGCGGATTAGCAAAACATGTGTTACTTGACGGCCAATCAAAGGAAAAGAGAAACCCAACGCCACTTAAGACACGGATGGGAACGCCTTCACTTGAGCTGCAAATAATGACGCGCTTCTTTGATCGTTAGTAGCTACATTACATAATGGCGGATAGAGGGAGAGTCGTACGAGAGATAACAAAGTAAACAGATGTGCCGCGCCCTAAGCTTAGGGCGCGTTTACGCAACGAGCCCTTCACGCTCGCTGAAGGCTATTTGCTAGTCAACCGGTATTGATTTACGATCGGTTTCCCCGTTTCTACTAAATGAATGCGGTAATAGATAACAAATTAAATGTATTAATAATAACAACACGGATAAAAAAAAAAAGGGTTTAAAGGGTTCAACGAGCGTTAACCACTCCTGGTCATCTGCCCGAAGCCCTAAGGCCCTATGTCTGCAATAGCCAGATTGCCAGGCGGTCACCCATCCAAGTATAAAGAACACAGAACGGATAAAGAACAAAGTACAACAATAACTTTAAACATTGCTACAACATTGTTGTCATTTCACGCTATTTCCAAAATTTGCTATCTCGCTCAAAGAACAGCTTCTGACGCTGGTCAGACGACGGTAGAATAAATAGCTGCTCGGAGTAAGAATTCAAAATCCAACATGGCGTCCATTTCGGGGTTATCGAATCGAAAACACACCATCGAATGGTGGGTGGCATTCAGAAATCAGTCCGTCGTCTTGTACTGCGGTAAAAATTGTGTTCTTGTCATAAATAGACGCTCAAATGTTGCAAGCATACGAGGCACGAGAAAAAGATTTGCGTCTGCGTCGTAGCCATGGTTACTACGTATAGACAACTTGAAAGCCGTCTGCTGTGGTAAAGGCGAGAAGCAGCCAGCAGATTTAGCATGACTAAGTAAGGGCGGGTTTACGCAAGGACAATTTTTTCGCTTACTAGCTTTTACTTGGTCAGTACTAAATCTGCTGGCTGCTTCTCGCCTTTGCCGGAGAATGCGGCTTTCGAGTTGTCTATACGTAGTAACTATGGCAACGAGCCAACAACGCGGACGCAAAATTTCTCCTCGTGCCTCGCGACACGACTTAGGATTCGTGCAACATGACGGCGTCGATTTATGTGGTTCGATCTCCAGGTGAGGACAAAGAGTCCCAACAGCAACATTAATTATTTCTGCCCAGTGCTCTGCAATAATAATTGCTCTGCCGACGAGTATTCTGCAGTCACATCAAAATCGGGTTCAAAAGGCCCTGGTCGGTGTTAATACCTACATTTTAAGCTATACAAATTGAAAATCGGTACATTGGTTCGATCTCTAGGTGAGAGCAAAGGCTTTCCGTGTCTAGAATATTGTAGTTACCTTAAAATAGCCTGCGAAAGGCCT
>JAHWFP010065018.1:0-21548 GCA_023313725.1 Lithobius niger
GCCCTATTATCAGGCGATAAGACCATGCTCGGGAACCGAATGGTCATCACATCATCAGCCTCTCGATAAACAAGCATAGGGTATTTGTCAACGTGTATTTTATCCCGAATAGCTTGGTTCATTCTGTCCGCGATTTCTTGACCTGTCTGATAATAACCGGGAGGTAGAGCGACCGACAGATTCGATGCAAAAGTCACGTAAGAAACCCACCACCCCCCATCATTCAAACTTTCCACAATATCTTCCACAGGTGTTGTCTGGGTCTTTATGGAATCGTAATAGCATTCTTTCATCAACTTGTCTTTATTTCCCCATCCCCAAAATGCTGCTAGACTGCAGGATAAACACAAATTCGCTTCTGGGTGAAGCTGGTGATCAATTTTCACCCGTTTAGTCATACTATCATAAGTAAATGTAATGGAAGGCATTCCGAGCTGTTCTTCCACGCATCTATCTAAAAACTTAAAAACGTTCTCCATCTTGTACTGAATGAGAGCAAATTGTGTATCCAAAATAACGACAGTCTTACTTTCATCGCCCTCCCCCACAGGTGCTTTCCCGGCTTCGCCCCCCCCACCGTTTTTCCATGCTGGCTGAGAATTTTTTGTTTGTCGCATTCGAGTTTTTGAAATTCCTGATAATCGCGGGAATTTTACATAAGTACGAGTCCCACATTTTAATGTTACGCCACTATCATAAGCCACGTTAGCCCAGTTTGTGCTGTACTGCATTTCTGCCAATCCTACCTCCCAATCCCCACCAGAAAATATTCTTTGAGTTAGTTTAGTAGTGTAGTCATTGAGCGAATTTGTAGGGAAAGGTCCAAACTAGCATTGGCTGGGAGGGTCACGTAAAAGTTATCGCTATCCATTTTTTTGTTTACAACTTTTTCAAGTCTTTAACGGGGATCCACTTATGGTGCCTTTTATCGTAACCTTCGAACGACACGAGATAGTTCTTTTTGCGGCCTACACCCTTGCTTCTCAGCACCTTATCTACTCTGTGATAGTCCTCGTCATCCTTTTTAAGTATGTTGGCTACTTCGTACAAATAAAACCGTCTCTTGATTTCTTCCCCTTTATAGTCTTTAAGTCTAACAGTAATCTGTCCTAAAGAACCGCGAGGTATTAGAACATGAGTTACGAAAAATATTTCCCTCGACCACAAACCTCTGGAAGCTTTGTCGAATTTCCCTTTAGCTATAGAAATACGCACCTTATCGCCCACATTTAAAGGAACGTTTTTTCTTTTATATCGCTTCTTACTCGCCAAAGCGCGCCCTAGCTGTTTCAAATCGTCACCGTATAACTTACGCCACAACAGTTTGTGATTTTCTAGTTACATCGTTGGGCGCCATACCTGTGACAGAATGCTGGGTCTTATTGTAAGAATCTATAATTTTTTGAATGACTGGCACATATTCGTAAGTACCTTTAGCCGTGAAGAAACGACGGAGTCTGGATTTAATTTCCCGTTGTAGACGCTCGATTTTAGAATTTTTGATATTTTCATTTTCGGTAGTAAAAAATTTAATACCCTTTTCTTTCAAATAATCCTGGACCTCCCTACCACTGAATTCACTCCCCTTGTCAGAACTCAGATGTAAGACTTTGTAGCCCATGCGTTTAAATATCCTCTTAAAAGCTAAAACCATTTCTTGCCCGGTTTTAGTACGTAGCACTTCTGCCCAAGCTTTCTGGCTCAAACCGTCCAAAGACGTCAAAAGAAACCTATAGTGATTGTTGTAAGGACGTAAAGAAATCAAATCACTCAAGTCACTCTCTACGAAACTACCCAAACCTTGTACTATGATTTTATTCCTCGAAAATCGGTACCTCGTGGGTCTGTGTATGGCATATGTGTCCTGATGTAAAAGCCAGTCGTTAATATCGGCTAGAGTATAAGTTTTACCGTCTTTTCTAGACTGAGAGTGTAATTTTCTCGCCGGGGCAAAGCTCGATGCCTGGTCTAAATCCCCGTAATACAATTTAGTCAAATACGCGTTCATTCTTCTTTTTCCTACTCAAAGATATCCCAATCTGGGTCGACCGGTTTCTTCTTCCTCCTGCTACGTTGCTTAGCAATGCGTGGCAGCTGGCTCTCTCCTGATCTAGAGTCTTTTTCTTTTTCCTTTACTTCTGCGTAGTTTCTAGTACCTCTCCTTTCAAAGGCGAGCCAGCTAGAGAGAGAGTAGGGGTACCTGGGGAGGAGGGGATGAGCGAAGGCTTTTTCGGCTGACTGGCGACAGGCATAGTCGATTTCAACCTGAATTGATCGACAAACAGGTCCATCTATTGCTCGAGCTAACCAATAAATTTCGCTTTATAATCCAAGGGCAAATGTTCAGTTTGTAAAATATTGTCAATTTGGGCCCGAATGCCCTTTAATTTAGTATACAAGCCTCCTTCCGGCAGGTAAAGGAAACCGTGTGCCTGGCTAGCTGTTGCTGTTGGACCGTTGTTGTATTTTTGATACGTATCTTCCGGGACTAAATACATTCGATTTAGTATTGAGCTCATATTACAACTACTACTTTTTACCTCCAAATATACCTCCTAGAACCGACGGGGCTGTGGGAATCAACCACGGGAGAATAAAACCACCCGACTGTACTAATATTTTCTTCCTGGATTTGAGTGAAGCTCGTTTGTTGCCGAGCAGATGTATTTGTTTTTTATATTTCTGCAATTTACAACGTGTGGAAGGAGATACTTTAAGTCTGTTATTCAGGAGATTCAGAGCAATTTCTGAGATACAGTTCACTTGGCTCTTATCAGCGTGCTGTAACAAATTCTTGCGTTGCTGTTTGCTGAGTTTGCACAACGCCTCTAACAGAGCACAATGCTTTTTACCACTAGGCCGTACATTCTCCATTAAACGCTTCACATCGAATAAACCAAAGTCGTCTCTCCCGGGAGTATATGGGTTCGTAGCCGAGTCGTGTCGTCGGATTTAGAGTGCAAGTCGAATAACAAGTATCCAAACTTTTGCCTGTTGATGGTGTCATCGTAAGCGGCCGTGATCTGTTAAGTTTTGGTCGGATACGCTTGAGATGGCACTTATCTCTTAAATTTCTCAGCAGCGCGACGTACTGTGTTTTTAGAGTTATGTCCCTCTGGTTTTTCCCCTGGCAAAATAAGTTCTGAGTCAGATAAAATATGGAAAATTTATTGTGGTGGCCATGTCTGGTGAACCATTCGGCAATGTCGCTACTGAAGGTCGCCACAGCGCCCATTAAATTGTCCATAACTATGATTTTTTCGATGTTGGGGTTATATTTAGTCCCGTCGGTAGGCAACCCTCTAACGAAATTTATTCTGTCTTTATATCGGTTCATCCATGGTTGGTAGCTGGAAAAATGCCAATGTATTTCCTCTATTTTCGAGTCGACCATAGCGGCCAAATTGTCTATAATTTTCAAGACCCACGCAGCTTTATCGCCTCCCGTCTGCCCCTAAACTATACAATTGAAAGGGACGTGAAATTGGGCGAAGCCTGGTATTAGTCTCTCGCCCATAGTGACTCGTTGATAAGTTCGGGAGGAGGGATGTAAAACTGCTGACAGTAAGGTAGTTTGAATATCCACACGAGACAATTTAAAATTAAAAGCAGCACCAATACAAAACTCTTACAAATTTCGTATTTAGGATCGGTAACAAATGATGATGCGCGTGACACCGAGCGCTGGTATATCTTTAACGAACGCAACGCCGGGAATGACTTTGGTTCCTTCGCGATATTTATTCTTATAACAGAGAAGGGTCCCCCCTCCCCCTCCCTAGGGCGGCAGCAACGGCGGGCGGCGGGCAGCGGCGGCGGTCGAAACATCTTCACACCCTGCGGGCGTGAAGATGCTTCGGCCGTTTTTTTTATTTAAAAAATACTACGTGAATAGTCAGTTTCTTATCAAACGTAACCAGGTTACAAAACTTGACAGTTCCATCGCAAACGGTATTTTTTTTAATACAGAATGCATCCCCGGCCAAAAATTTAACTTTGTGTAAAGTATATATTGGATCGTCTTTACAACCAAAGGTGTTTTGGAGCCCAACACTAATCCTACACACTCGTTATGATGCTTGTAAGGGGTGCTATCCTCTCTCCAGTTAAATTTGGTAACGTAGCACTTTGGGTAAGCGCTGGAAAACTGGGCACCGATCATTTCATTCAGTTCGTTCAGTAGTTTAGTCATAGGTCTAGCTTTTTCGTTTTCGCCTCCATATTGAGTGCAATGCACTTTCAGCATACAGTCTGTCGGCGACCTCCACGGTGTTTCCTCCATTAACGCGGCATAAATGCGTTTAGCATCCCCGGCCGTGACGAGTTTGACGAATCGTAACGCTTCGTCCTCTCGGGCAGGACGAAACCATTGCGCCTCTCTGCCCGAATACAGACACAACGTTTTCAGGGAGGCCATGCTGGAACGAGAAGAAGGAAATCAGGCTGCTTTTTTTTTATTTGAAAAACACTACATGAATCATAGGACTGGCGTTTCTGACTTTAGCTAGGTTAGGGAAATCAACGACGTTGCACATGTCGCTTTTTATACAGAATGAATCACCGGCAGTCAGCTTTACACATTTTACGGTCTTTGGAACGACTGTACAAAACAAGCATAGGTGTTTTTGCGCCTAGTACTAAACCAACGTATTCTTTAAGGTTATCGTAAGGGCTAGGATCGATTCTCCACTGAAATTTAACGACGCTGCATTTTGGAAACGGTTCATGGTCGCTGGAAAAAGGTGGAGCCATCATTTCATTGAATTGTTGCAATAATTTAGGCATTTTTGAGACACTCCCAAACATAGTGCGTTCCTGGTTCAACATCCCGGGCGGTCCCCATTTCGTTTCTTCGAGCAGGGCATTGTAGATACGGTAGGCTTCACCTGCTGCAAACATTTTGACGACTTTTAATACACTGTCTTTGCGTGTCGGGTGAAACCATTCCGCCCCCGACGAATGATGCCGTAACATTCCTAATGATGTTGACATACTAAAAAGTTAAAAAAAAAATCAGAAATCAGAGTCCGGGTCTTATCTGAATAACCATTTCTTAAATGTTAGTATAAACACAGGGTCTTTCAAGAGAGGACGTTGGGGGACTGTGTGTTTATAAAAATGAAAAAAATTATTGGTAGGAGGTTTTATCACGAGCAAGCTTCCTGGCTCTAGAGCAACTGTGTAAGACGGCCGGGCGCCATCGTGGTGATTATGTCTCATGGTGTGCGTATGTTTTCCTAGAGCCATCACGACTATCGGTGCTTGTACGTCCATCTCCTCCCTAGGATTGTACGCATACCAGGGTTTGTATATCATGCCTGTGGTATACCTCTCCACATGCAAACAATTAAATCTCACGTCACATATTCTTGACACGTGATCTCTCACATTTTCCAAAAGAGGCGTCCACGTTTTGACGTTGCTTCCTTCGGCATTCTCGTCGTCGTCTGTGTAACAACAATATTGTCTAGGCACAGCGTGATGTCCGTTGCCGGCTCTAATAAAATCGTGAGGAGGGCCTAGATATTCTACTTCTGCTTCTAGACCATGATCTAAGCACTGGATTTGGGTCTTGGTGGCCATATTTTTAATGAATATTACGTCATGATGAAGCAGAGACGTTCTGTGTTCGGTCCAGTTAAATGATGGTGGTCAATCTAGCCGGAATATATCCGATGTAGAAGTCCATGTTACGAGAGAGGGAGGAAAAGTCTCTTTAATCGTCCTGCAACGAGAAAAGAAAAGGGGGAAACTCTAACGAGCAGACAGAGAGAGAGGTAACGTTATGCTAGGTATGCGCGCCGGCATTGGAGGATCGATCGTTAAACCGTTTATATAAACAAAACTATGGAGGGAAAAAGGATTCGTTTGGCCAGCCAGTCTCATACTTTAGCCAGAGACATAGCTAGAAACATGCAGCTTTTCTTCGCTAAGGTTGCCTTGTCTGGGATCGTGGTGGTTGTCGCTACAATAATCGTTGCTGTTGTGTGGCACTATGTCCCGGAGGAATGGCCCATTCCTTCCTCACCCCCCAAAGACATTGAAATGGAAATATTTTCACGGACCGTCGCAACAACAACGCAGACTGTTCTAATGACACAGACCGCTACAACAACAACACAAGCTGTAACATCCCGCCCAACAAAACGGCCTACATCGCCTCCCCCTTCCCCTCCCCCTACTACAACAGAGTCAGGTAAAACTGAGGAAAAGTCTCGGGACTTTTTTAGGGACTTTTTAGGGACTTTTTTTAAATTTTATTAAGGTTTTGTTGTTTTTTCCTCCCTATAACAGGTTCGTCTACACCATCCTACGAGTACGATCCTAATGAGAGTTGAGAAAATAAAAATGTACCGGAACAAAATAAAAACTTGTTAAACAGATGTTAAAAAAAAACACCAAAAAAAACCTATCAATATCCCCATGGATAGGAGATGTAGGAATCTCCGTCCATTCGTCGTTTAGTGGCGACGGCCCTGTACATTTTATTCTGGGTTGTGGTGAGCAGGTGGTTGTTTTTCCTGATAATTTTATGAGGCTCTGTGATTACAGTCTTCTCGTCGGGGTTTTTCACCATTCGTGATATAGAAGCAAAGTCTAAAAGCTGGCTGTTTCTGTAGTTTAATGTAATGCCTCGTACTTTCACGATAGTTTTCGTCCCCGCATCACTTTTGACGATGAAGCTATAATTTTTAACTCCGTTCGAACAAAAGTGTGTGATCTCGGCATTTTCGCCATAACAAGTTAAGTCGTTCATTAGGTCACCTAAACATGGGTCGTTCTCTAGTGCCGGTCGATGAACCGTGCTTTTGTAATAGACGCTATCTGTGTCTGTGTAAAAAATACTTCCTGGCTCGTGTTCTCTTAACAATTTTAGCAGTTTTAAACGCCCATAGCACGTAATGAACGCTGATATTACCACCGAGACATTTGCATTACCTTCAGAGAGATTCTTGTTGTTTCTGTACCGAACTATCGCCACGTCGTCATTTTCGAAATGTATCTCCATAATTGTGTTTCTGTCGTCCAGCACAAACCCAAAGTATTCGGCGGGCGTGTCTATATATTTTGTCGACAACAAATCTTCCCTTTGGGCGAATTTTCCCGATACCGAGTTAAGAATCTGTTTCGCTATAGTACGCCCCCCGGGGATGTTTCGTATATTTTGAGGATTTAAAATAATTTATTGCGTATCGCGAAGGTGTTGTATGTAAGCAGCCTTCTGCTCAACAGTTGTGCAACAGTCTGGGTAGCCGGAACAATCCAACTTCTGCGCATAGAATGTTTTCACATATTTTGTGAAAAGCCCCCGCCCCTCCCCCGTTGCAGGGTTGTATACCGCAGTTTGAGGAAAATGGTGAACGCATAATAATTTCACTATTTTATAACCATCCGTAACTGCTTGCTGTAAATCTGGGGATACAAACGCTCCTTCGAGACTTCGCTGCCCCCTGAAGGGCCACAGCTTTGCCCTCCTAGCGGTGGTTCGTCGAGACATGTACGACACAGAATAAAATACAGTTTATTTTCGTGCTTATAAGGCAGACTGGGGACGTATAAGCCTCTAGAGGGCAACACTACAGCTTGCACTAAACCAAAATAGTTTGTGATATCCGTGCTACCTTAGAATTCGGTGATTACCGTGGGGTGTCCTACGGGAAAACGACCAAACAACATTACGCTCGGATATAAAGAAGTGATATCACCCGCAAAAATTTTCTCATCAGGTTTAGCAATGTGTGAATGCTTGAATGTCGATATGCGGCCCCCTAAATAGGCATCCTGAGGTCTCAACATGAGAGGGATTTTTTTATAGGTCTTTTTGAAAGCTTTCAATTCTTCGTCATGCTTCATTTGCTCTCTAAATTCACAAGACCACATTTCGATGCATTTAACACTTGCTATTTCCTTCAAGGCCTTGCGTCTAATCACGGTTTTGTCATAAGCATCCTGCACTGTTAACTGGCTGAATGGTAGCCTTTGCTGCCGATTGGCTATGCAACAGACACCGCCATGGATGTGGCAGCCGTGATAGGAATACACAGTATTGGTGGTCTCACAAAACCCATCAACTGAGTACCGGTCTCCGAGGAATTTTTTTTCACCTACATTTCCTGCATGTTGAATAAAAATACCCCGTTTTTTTGCCTCATAATCCAACCATACGAGACTCTCCCTAGACTACTGGCGGTCGGGGAAATAACCCTCTGACGGGATGGCTGCAATCATATTTTTTTTTCAGATGCAGAGTTCTAAATACTGTCATGGCGAGATTGCTTAGAGAAATGCAATCATGAAAGGGTTCTAAACTGGGACAAATCTCTTGAATAAGCTGTTTGAATTTGAGAATGCATGCCATTAGAACAGTCACATCGTTACAACAATATTTAATCAGCTCTTGTTTAAAGTCATAAGTTATATTTTTCGCTCTTTGCTCGCTGTGCCATTCCAGCAATTTAGTTCTGGCTTCGTTAGACATGCCGTACGGATCGTACATGTCGAGATTGGGGATTCTACCGATATATCCGTAATTTTACGGTTTATTAAAGGCGTGGGGAAAAGTTCCTTTAAAGTGTATTGACTCGTCTAGGCCTAAGCTCTTTGGTAGTTTGGATAACGAAAGTGGCAGGAACTTGATCGAGTCCACCAGTTTTATGCCTTCAATCTTGGCCGTGATTATTTTGCCTCCCGAAAATATGATATCCTTAGGCTTGACACCCTTATTGAGGGCCCATCTCATTAAATATAAGGTGTCATAAGATGACGCGTTATGAGCGATCGCTACAAGGTTGGGATCATTAGCGTGGTTCGTGAATAACCACTCGCAGAAATCGTGCAGCGTTCGTTCGCCGTTCATAAATACTTTATGCTTCACACCACATTTCTCGCAAGTGTCTTTTTCGAAACAGTACGTGCACGCAATATCAATGACGGCCAAGTTCACTCTGTGCAGGAAATATTCCTTGTCTTTATCGTCTGTTGTTCTGTCGACCTGTGTTGTTTCGAAATCATAGTCCGCAATTTGCACGCAGTCCCTCTTTTTGGGAGGGGGAATGGGATTATAAAACATCTATGCGCAGGATGGCCCCATTTCTTACAGATTTTACAGAAAAGCTGTCCACAATGGTGGGGGTGGGGGTTCTGGCCGAGCCTTCGTACGTCAGAAAACACTTCTTGCATTTGAACAAGGATTTGCATGCCGTTTCGTTCTTGAATGCCGGCTGTTTCGTATAGTGCCTTGCGAGACAGTCGGCATTCCTGAACAAACAATTGCAGGCAGCGCATGGGAGCCAGCGTTTCAGGAAGCAGCGGTATTTTGCACTGTGACAAGACAGACATTTGAAACGCACGCACGAGTGGGATTTTGGCCGGGAATAGGGTTTCAAACATGAATGACAGAAATATGCACTAGTAAACAAGAACCTCGGTTTTAAAATACCCACAAAATGGTCCTGGTGGCAGAATAGATAAATACGTCTCTGATTAGGAGGCCCTTCGAAGGCAGCCTGACATTTGGTTCCTAAATCTTGGAATAGGACAATTTGATAATTGGTTAAAAAGTCTTGGAATTCTTTTACTTCAATAATAGAACACCCATCCTGACGGATACAGACCCCCGCGTTTTCGTGGAGCTGTTTGGGTAGATCTTTTTGTATATTGGGGATTTACGGATCTGTCGATACAATTGTGTATTGCCGTCAGGTCAGCGAATGCCTTACATGTTATTATCACTCTAGCCAGACAGAATTTGTCTTTACCGTTTTTAGGCATCACGACAGATTGGCGTTTCCCACTTTCTAGTCACATCATCACGTTAGTGCATGATGCTTTTTTGGGGGGAAATACAGCGCCTTTAGGGACTTTGATACGAGTCACCTTGATTTCAAGTTTTCTAAAAACGTCAACGGCTCGTCCTGATTGGTTCAGTTTCAGGAGAATAGCTAAAATGTTTTCAATGCCAAATGTTTCACACGGATGGAAAGGGAGATACAAGCTGCTCTCAAACCCTGACCCTGATATACGTGTACCAACTTCATCATGGGGGTGGAACCCTACCAGTACTTGTTCAAAAATATCAGTGAGCAAATCGTCAATATACGTTACAGGATCTAAACGATTGCTAGTCAAATACTCTTGATTAATAGGAGTGATAGTAACAGTATACACGTCGGTGTTTGTAGCAAACTTTTTCAAATACCGCCCTCTACATTTAACGATCGAGAACCTATCATTTTTACCCAATTCCTCCCCCCGAGTCACGCAATCATGCGAATGAAGAAGGAACATGATGGTTTTTCCCCTCCCTCCTCTTCGCCACCGCGACCATGCTGATTCTGAATCGCTGTTGGAGAAAAAAAGTGAGTAGGCCTTTTTTTAATATTTTGTACTGCGAAAGTAACTCGGTTCCATTACACACCGGTGACTACGTTGAGATGCTGAGTTTAACTTACAGCCAAAACAGGGAAGGCGTTTATCTTCCAAGTGGGGGTCGCACGCCTCGTGAGAGATTTCTTCAACACACTTTTGGCATTTGTTAGTAGCAGCATCTTCCTCCTCCAAGTTGATTATCGGGGCTTCTCCTCCATCTTCCTCCTTCTCCTCATGTGTGGGGGGGGGGGGGGAAGAGGTTCGGTAAATTTTACCTTTTTGGGGCGTTCTTTGGAGGGTTTTTGGAAGCACGTTTTCTAGGCTTGGATTCTTTTCACCCCCGTTTTTTTTCTTTTGTTCAGTCATGGTTGCTACAGACACTGTTCTGACTGGTGGAGTCAGTAAATCGCTTATTCGTTGGGTCCAGCAGGCTACAGCCTGCGATATATTGGGCAGCAGATACTTCATGTGACTGACGTCATATTCGCTTAACACGACCGACTGACTGTCTGCCTGCAATATTAGGACATTTTCAGCGACTAACTTGAGTGACACTCGCCCCATTTTTAAATCTAAGGCCGCATTGGGCAGTCGCCAGTAAATGCGCGCAATATTGTTGAGCCATTCGCTAGGCAACAATTCGACAGCTTCACCATCGGTTTTCCCTACTGAAATTTTAACAGTATCTGTGTCAGGAAATATCCTAATATAATTATAAGAGGTCAGAGGGAACGAATCGCAGAGATTCATGGCTGCAAGGGGAAAAAAGAGAAAAATGTTACTTTACTCATTCAAGCCATGTTTCCCTAGCAGGTTCAAGTGCTTGCTGTGTTTTATGTAACAGTGTGGTGATGTCGGTCATGTAACCCACCAGGCCGCTAAATTGTCGATAGTTCAGGACAATATATTTCCCAGCATATTTTTCCAGGACATATTTGGATTGAAATACACTGCTCAACTGCGAGACTAGAACCTTCAACGCCGGCCCATAGTTTCTGGCGGTCGTTATTTCTTGTTGTAGGTTGCGCTCATTTATGATGGCGTTATACACGGCCTTGCAAAACGCCTCCCATTCCATAGGGGTTAGGTCAATCCCCTTCCTCCTGGTACAAGACCCACAGCCGGGATGATAAATTCCCAAATTTGGACATATATTTTCCCTTGAAACACTGTCATTTGAACGGTTATTTCTCCACCAAGGAAATAAGTATCGGGAAACGCCACTACTGTTTCTGTTGCCATTTTTTTTAATATGTCCTAAGAGAGAAAAACAGGACTCTTCCTTTTTAGTTTTTGCCTATCCTGTGTGTAAAACATATAGAAACGGAAAAAATAGGCCTATCTTTCTGTCGAATGCTTGCTTGCTTGCTCATGATCGTTGCTGCGCTTCTATGTCTCCTGAAAGAAAACAAACCCAAAAACACATGAGTGAAAACAGTGAGTAGATTATACACAAAGTCTTTAAAAAACACCAATCTTTTAAGTCTCAAATGATGCTTACCTAGAGTACTGTCGACTGTTCGGTGGTAGCGAGAGAGCTGGTGACTGCTCGGTGAAAAACTGTTGATGAGATGCGTCCTGCGTGCTGTTTTAGGCTTTTATACCCGCCCAAATTAACGTTATTTCAGTTGGAAGGCTGGGTTTTCGGTCGAGCAACGAATCAACGCTCTTCCTTTTCGTCCAGGCGTACAATAGAGTACATCCGTTCATTGGTGTACACATGTGGTCGACAAATGCTCGTGTAACCCTTTTCTTGTTAAGCACTGCCCTACTGCAACTCTTAACTCACCCTGGATTTATTGTGTTTGGTAACCCTCTTCTCACGATTAGTATGCGAGTTTCTTTTGTTTTTTGTGTACCCGTACATTTTTTTTCGTGCTGTATTGGGGACAAGAGTTGTAGAAAAAGGATTGGGGGATACGAAAAAAGGATTAGTAATAGTCTGGTGTGTTCAGACCTCTTCTCACGATCGGTAGGCGAATTTCTTTTGTTTTTATGTACCTGCACATTTTTTTCACACTACATTCAACGGGTTGTAGGGAAGGGTTTTAGAAAACGGGTTGTGGGATGCGAAAAAAGGATTAGTAATAGTCTGCCGCATCCAAACCCTCTTCTTACGAACGCTGTATTAGGCACGTTTCTTTTGTTTTTTTATACCTACACACTTTTTTCACGCTGTATTCAACGGGTTGTAGGCAGGGGTTATAGAAAAAAGGGTTGTAGGATACGGCAGGCTGTCGCTTCGCAACCTACAAGAATGAACGCTCGTCGTTATTCCAGTTTGTCTTTTCAGGTCTCGAAGGGTGCATATTAAACAGGATTACTATCCCCCCCCCCTCCCCACACCTGTAGGTAGCCATTCCACCAACGGAAAGGGGATATTTTTGTCGGGCGGCTTTGTATAGCTTTATTCACTTTTGGAGTAAACGATTGATGGATTTTTTTATCGTTGTTGCCGTTTTGGGCACCTAGCAACCTTGGACAGCGGTATGGTATGCTTTTTCGTGTGACTGTGCTTGCTTTCTCTTTTAAACCTTTTTTGGTTTTGAAGGGGTTTTAGGATGACATTCCACAACAAGCGACCCCGGTTGCGTGGAGATGAATTTCCTTAACGTTAGGTCGCTCTCCTCCCTCATTTCTTGGAGAGAGTATGTCTGAGACGAATCCTGGCCCCCCCCCCCCCAGAAATTGGCTTTCTTCAATTGCTAATGTTGTTCGGGAGCGGACCCAGCTTCACTCAACAATGGCTCAACATCCTGCTACAGTACCTTCAACCTCTACAGGCCCCTCCCATGCTTTTCCAGCCCCTGTGTCTGCTAAGACAGAGGTATGTGCATATATACACATGATTCAGGCTTAAGGTTTTAGGCTTTGTTTACATCCTTCGTTTTTCTTCTATTAGGAACCTGAAATTACGATATTGGCAGAGGTTTCGCCGTGGGTTTCCTGTCAAAGACTCCCCCCCCCACCCTTCTGTTCAGCCCTCTTCTCAAGAATCCCAGACGGCGTGTTCCTCCTCTCATCCCCATCCATCCGGCTTATCGATCGGGAGAGTTGCGGGAGCCTCCCAACGTGTTAGGCCCTCGTCGGGATGGCATTTATCCTCCCTCCCGCTCAGCGAACACCCTGGCGAGACGTTGTCGTAAGGTATCTACATATTTCCCCCCCAGGCTTGACCATTGTGTTGTCTTTTTTCTTACATTTTTCCTTCTTTTTCTTTCGTTGTAGTTAATCTGGAACTCGGAGCCTTGCGCCACTCGTGCTACGTCTTGCAACTAGCCTTATGGCATTGTTTTGTCAGAGAATCTGACGTTAATGCTGAACTCTACAATGACAAAAACGCGGATTTTTTCCTCCCATCACGAGAGGATGCAGATGCTGAGGCTTGGCATCTTTCCAGGCTGACTGCCAATCGCAGCCAGCAATAGACCATACTTCTATGTCCGTTTTTTTTCCCGGCATATTGGCTATCTTCTTCTTTATTACATTTTTTGATGTTTTTGTAGTCACAGCAGTCTTTTACTCTTAAATTGTGTATATTGACTATCATGCTGTTGACACGTTTTTGGCCTTATTTGCGGACTGCAAAGTCGTACGCAACTAATTCACACCCTCACAATTCGGCTATCGATTTGGAGACAACATTTTGGGTGACAAGAGCGACATGCAATGTTTCAATGATATGTATTGCACATTGTGTGTCGTTAAGTTGTGTTTATGAGCCACCTCATTGGAGTCACCTGGGTGCCTTACATAAGGTAGCGGAATCATAGACACGCTTCGAACTCTCTTTTAGAATATTCTGGCCGGAATTAAACAGTTGTCCTATATTTTGTTAGCTTCTACCTCGCGAAGAGTTCGCTTTTTAACCTTAGTTAGGTTAAAGAGCCGTACCCTCTTTCCTATCAAAACGATAAAAACCTTTCCTTTTCAAACCCTTAATTGGGTGAAGACCTACACACGAAAGACACACAAACACGCATCCGGTATAATCAAGGGGTTCCCAGACTGGGGGAACATGGTTATACCACAACAACTGGTAATTACCCCAACACATGCACGCACCTACCCTCCCACAGACGCAAATGTAGTACCGAATGGCCAACTGATACAATACTACACATAGCGTACGGTACGACACATGGGTGCTCCTAACTACTAAGTATGCTGTTGAATGTGACAGAATAATTTCTTTGTTTAATCCCATGCTACATTGCAAATTGCGGCACAGCTTTCTGAACTTACTAGACAAAGCAGTGGCGGATCTACGGAGGGGCAAAGGGGGCAAGCACCCCCCCCCCCCTCTTAAGGTCCGATAACGCTCCATGAATTACTCATCACATGCTACGTAAGCAAAGGGTGACGTCTAAAAACACACTTTGACAATTTTTAAACACAGAAAGCTTATAAAAGCTGGCCCTTTCATCCAAAAAGCTTACACTGAATACTTAATAGCACTGGGGGCTCGACATTGCAGAGGGCACCCATCCCACAACACCCACAATGAGCAAAAAAAAAAAAGGTCTTCAAGGCATCTTCGCCCCTCCTACCATAAATTTCTGGATCCACCCCTGAGTCAAAGACTAGTGATTCTAATAGGAAATAATTTTACAACTTATGCACTCAAAATTTCATATGACACATGATCATGGATGTTAGGTGTTTTACCTCGATTCTTGGAGAAAGTTTTCCAGCATCCAACCCAATAGGTAAAGTAAAATGTGGTTTGCGGTGGTTTGACATTTTGGCAATTGTCATGTGAAGTAATCTGACATTTGATTTAAGTTTTAAAATTTGACAAAACTAGGAAATACATTAAGCATTACCATAAGGTTTACTGGTTTAGGGATATTGTTATAATATTAATTTTCATAAATTAATAATTCATGTGAATAATAATCAAACTTATGTCACTTGCATATTTTATGCGGATATTTATAATTATCCTTATTAATCCAAGCAAGGCCTAAACAGCACTATATTTACTATGATATAAATATAGTCAAATAAAATAAATAAAGAAATAGAGTTCTGCTCAGAAAAGTATGTTGCAAGACAAAATGAAGGAAGGAATGCGAGAAAGCATTTAAGGTTGAAAGTCGGCACATAATTAAACAGGATGTAAGAAAAACTATTAATGAAACACTTTATTTAAGTATAGGCTTCAGTTATAAAATGAATGACATATCCATTCAAGGACCACTCAGGTAGGGTGGCCCACCACAGCAATTAATTTAAGTGGAGAGCACTTATAGGTGATGGGTTCGGTAGCAAACAAGACAGTGAGTGACAGGTCTATTACAGGACTAAAGGCAGACCACCTTATATAGGGACTAAAAGGGAAAGTTAACTCATTTTCGTCAGCTAGTAGTTGCATCCTACCTCAGTTATTTTGGCTCTCGGTTGTGAGTAAGGACCTAGTACTATGCATTGCGGGAGACTGGTGTGTTAGCAAGAGCTATCTTGGCCATCTATTCTGAACCTAAGTATTTTATTATTATTATTATTGTAGATTAATTGTGGCATTGTTCAGTTATATTGTTATCGAAAATTACAAATTATTATTCGCATATAGACAAGAGCAGTTCATTAACACTGGCGATAGTGTTAGTAAGGGTCGACCTAGGATCACTGTGTTAAACTCTCAACTTTGAGAGCTTATAACTCCGTCAAAAGTAAACATCTTTAAACCAAATTTGGAATTTAGCCTTGACTAGTTAAAGCCTGTTTGCAGTCCAAAAATTGTGAAATTTGGTCGAGCCAAACCCGAGATACAGAGAGGGGCCAAATAGACAACTTCTTGTTCTGCTTCTTGTTGTTGTTGTTGTTCTAGGGATAGTTTCGTCTGTCCTCGCTACAGGTCAAACCATTTGTCCTATAAAGCTGGTTCTTAGCTCATTTTATAGGTATTGCTCTGTAGATGTGCCCTCTCCATAAGGACTTTTCTAATTGGGCAAGTGGTTCAGGGGTTACGGAGCTCTAAATGACCAGATTGATTGTTTTACATTGTTTTAAACATTGTTATTATACAACAATGCCAATTAGCAAACTCTAACTGCAAGACGGAGACTGAAGATTAAAGGATTCGTTTCCATTATTATACTGGCGATGATTATACTCTTAATGATTAGAGTGAGATCATTGAGGATCTGTTCAGTCAAGGGAAACGAAACTTGTGAATACTTTTTGCTCAGCACTGACCATAATTTTTTACCTATTATTGATGGTCTATTTTGTAGAGCTGCTTGCTACGACGACGTATTAGCAGCCGCCTATAAAAAAACCCTAAAACTATTTACGTTCTTCTGTATAAATTAAATCGATCAGTGGACACGTCTCAGCATTTTTTTTATTTCTTTTCTTTTTTTTTCGCCCAAGGAGGCAATGATAAGCATGGTTTTCTACGTTGTCTAACCTTTCGACTTCTTTGTGTGGAGTCAATGCTGTTGCCAAGAAATACACAACCAGCCAGATCACGTTTCCTTTGGGTGTAAATAGATTCGCTTGAAACAAAAAGAATAAAAATAAAGGAATTGTTGCATGTCTGGTCATGACCGTACCTAACAGAATTTGAAAAAAGTTGTGACCGGTGAGTCTATTATGAGATCAGATTAAAATGAAAAGAAAAATAATAAATAAATAAACTTTTGCAAGTCTGGACATGTCAGATAGACATAAACATACCGGGCTAGTCCATTATGCTGTGGAGGTATAACAGGTAATACACTAGCATGTGATACCCACTATTAAAAACACGTAAAGCACGGGAACACCCCAAGCCATATAATGGGATAGTCCATCCACATATATAAGAGCCATGCCGTTCGCTGCCAGCACTATATCGCTGCTGTTTGACTAATGAAGTGTTTATGTTGAGGACAAAAAGAAAAGAAATTGTGCCTTTACTAAAAGTAGTGAACGAAAAAAAAACCAGTTGCCTGTGGCTTTGTTGTTGTTCCTTTTGGAGTGAGTGGTCCATGACATCACCTTGAGAGACTACATTTGTGCTTGAGTAATCTTTTATTGATCTTACACATACAATCATGTCTACCAAGACCACCTTTACGTGCATTTACTGTGTTGAGGTGTTCTCCTCCGAACAACAACTGCGAGAGCACCTCCGTTCTCGTCACCCGTCTCAACGTGAGGAGTGTGCGTGTTTTAGCGATGATCTGCCTGACTCACTTAAGGCTTGCTCATCTCTCTCGTGTATGGAAGGGTTCGACCACCGTCTGTACGAAATGTCTGTGGCTGAAGAAATCGTTTCTGTGGATCCACTGCAGTTCCTTCTGTCAGTTCGTTTGGCCCTGGAAACATTACTGACCATCTGCTTAGATGAATGGATCAACTGCAAGGCTCAGATCTGCTTGGATATGGAGTTTGTCAGAGACACAACTGTGATTCCGGGGTATTTCTGGTCACGATACGCCGAAGTCTACAACCTCAATGACATCCCCACCCTGCTCGATGAAGCTTTTGGCAAGATTCAGGACTCCATTGATGCCTTTGCCGAGCGGGGGAGTGGATGGGTGATTTCCTGCATCAATGATCTTCTGATTAAGGTGGCAAAGTACCGTCCATTGGGTGCTTCGTCATATATTCATCTCCCACGGGCTCTCAGAAATAAGTCCAGCACAGTGGTCAACATACAAAATTTAAATGATCATATATGCTTCTTGTACTCTGTACTCTGTGCGGGTTTGGACTTAACCAGCACTAACCCCGAAGATTACCTGGAATTCGAAGACATGCTTGACACCAGCATGCTATCCTATCCAGTGAAGCTAAGTCAAATTGATAAATTCGAAAAAGCAAACAACCTTTCCATCAACGTTATCGGGTACAGTGATAAAGAGACTCTTCATCCTCTTAGAGTGTCCAAAAACTTTGAAGAACAGCCCATCAATCTTCTCCTGTTAACCACAGAGAACGATGACGAGGACGTCTTGAACACTCACTACTGTGCAATTACCAATATATCGAAATTTCTTCGTCACCAAGGTTCAGGATCTCACGCAAAATTTTATTGTCACAACTGCTTCGCTGGATTTGGAAAGGAATGGCTGCTTATCACTCATCTCAGAGAATGCATTAAACTTAACCCCGCACAATCGTTAAAATTCAAGAAACCTGGTGAAAACTTCCTCAACTTTCATCACTTAAGTCGTAAAAATCCCTTCCCCCATGTTATTTACGCCGACTTCGAGTGTCTCCTTCACACCATTCATACTGCACATCCCAATCCTTCCAAGAGTTCGACCACCAAGCTTCAACTACACTCACCCTGTAGTTTTGGTTACGTCGTAGTGGGGGTAGATGGTATGATCATTAAGCACGAATATTACCTGGGAGAAGATGCAGTAAAAGTCTTTTTCGAACGCATGGTGAAAGAGGCTGAAAATTACAACGCTCTATTACTTAACGCAAAACCCCTTAACCTCTCTCCAGCCGAGCAGGTCAGCTTCAACCTTGAGTTTATGTGTCATTACTGTTCTAAACCCTTTATCCAAAACCCAAGGGAAAAAGGAGAAAGAAAGGTTAGGGATCATTGTCACGTGAGGGAAAAGTACAGAGGGGCCGCACATTCAAAGTGTAATTTAAGTGCACGCGAATGAAGGACTATCCCCATCGTCTTACATAACCTTGAAGGATACGATATGCACCTCTTGGTAAAAGCTATACACACCTTTCCCGGGAACGTAGACGTCATCGGGCGGAATGCTGAGCGGTTTCAGTCTATGACAACCAAGGTTGAGGCGGTTGGAATAAGTCTTCGCTTTATAGACAGCCTCAACTTCTTGAATGCATCGCTCGACACTCTGGTCAGTAACCACAAGAACACTGGTAGTAAGTTTCCAATCCTCGAGTCAGTGTTGGTTTCCGGTCTAAGATCCCAATGGTTTACTAACGAAACGACTATGGAGAAAGCTCTCGAACTTCTAACACAAAAAGGTGTCTATCCCTATGATCATGTAAATGATATGGCTATTTTTGATAAAGAAGATCTACCCTCAAGGCAGGCGTTTTTCTCGGTACTGAAAGATGAAGCGTTAGCGGGGGATGAGTACGTGAAAGCTTTAAATCTCTGGCTTAAGATGAGGGTTAAGAAGTTCAGTTCGTATCATGAGATTTACCAGATGACAGACGTATTTTTGCTGGCTGACGTGTTTGAAAACTTTAGAAGATTCTCCCTCGAAAATAACAAGTTGGATCCCTGCTACTATATTTCGACTCCAGGTTTCAGCTGGGCGGCCCTCCTCAGAAAGACACAAGCCAAATTAGAATTATTTACACACGTTGGCAAACACAACCTGATCACTTCTGGTATTCGTGGTGGGGTTTCCTTCATAGGGAAGAGGTATGCCAAGGCCAATAACAAATACCTCCCTGACACATATGATCCAAGTCAGCCTTCCACCTTCATTATTGATTTGGATATGAATAATCTGTATGGTCTTGCCATGTGTGAATCACTTCCCTATGATGGATTCCGTTACCTTACAAAAGAAGATATAAGAACCTTTGATGTTGACGCCATAGCCGATGATTCAGACGTTGGTTACATACTAGAAGTGGACCTCGAGTACCCCCACGACTTGCATGAAATTCATAATGATTATCCCCTAGCACCCGAGAAGTTGGAGATCAGGGAGGAGTTTATTTCCCCTTATTCGAAGAAACTGGCAAAAGACTTGAACCACACCATCAAACCAACCATCAAAATTGTCCCGAACCTTCTGCACAAGAAGAAATACATCATTCATTACCGTAACTTAAAATTTTACCGACATCATGGGTTAGTCCTTCGTCACATCCGAAGAATCTTAGCATTCAATCAGAAACCTTGGATGAAGGACTACATTGAATTTAATACCACCAAACGTCAACAATCAACAGCACCATGCGAGAAGGATTATTTTAAACTTTTGAATAATTCGTTTTTTGGTAAGACTATGGAGAACAAGCAGCAACGTCTCAATGTCAAGCTTTGTACCAACTCCAAGTCAGCAATTAAATACACCTCCCAACCACATGCTGACTCCTTCAAGATCCTACATGAAAACCTAGTCCAAATTAACCGACGTGCTCGAAGCGTGACATGTGATCTTCCAACATACTCCGGGTTTTCTATCTTAGAACTGTCGAAACTTGCTATGTTTAAATTCCATTACGAGTATATTCGACCGAAGTATGGTAACCTTGCCAAACTCCTCTTCACGGACACTGACAGTCTCTGCTACCAAATTGAAACGAGTGATATATATGGTGACATGCTTCGAGATAGAGACCGTTTTGATACTTCTAATTACCCATCAGACCACCCCCTTTTCTCCACACGGAACAAACAGGTACTTGGAAAGATGAAGGATGAGATGGCAGGTGTCCCCATCTTGGAATTCGTTGGACTTCGATCTAAGATGTATGCCATCAGAACACCAGGACGTCCCTCAATTATGAAAGCTAAGGGGATACAGTCGTCCTATGTCAAGAAAGAGCTGTTCTTCGATGACTACAAATCGGCTCTAACATCATCAAAACCCGTACAGAAGGGGACCTGGGCAAAAATAGCCAGCACCAGTCATGAACTGAACACAGTAAAAGTTACTAAGTCCCTCCTCTCACCCTTTGATGACAAGCGTTTTGTGTTAGATGATGGCGAGCAAACTCTAGCGATTGGTCACCACCATACGAATAGTTGGGAGGAGTATGATGATGATTTCAATTCAAATGTGGACATTATCAGTGACGAGGAGGGTGAAGAAAAAGTTAACATTGCTCTCGAAGCCTTAGAACTGAACAAATCGAGTGAAGCGAAGAAGGATGAAGAAAATAAGAAAGCGGCTCGTAGACTCGATCTGTTGGTGAATAAGAACCGAATACTGGAGGAGAGAAAGGTCAGAAAGCGAAAGTTAGAAAGAGAGAGAATGTCCTCGTTGCAACCGGAACAAAAGAAAGCGAGACTGAAGAAGGATGAAGCTAACAAGAGAAAAGTGCGCTTGGAAGAGACAGAAGCGCAGCGAGTAGAAAGGTTACGAAAAGATGCTGCATGTACTAGAAAAGCTCGTTCGAATGAAACAGTTGCACAACGCAAAGAACGATTAACAAGAAGAGCTGCTGCAGAAAAAATAAAGAGGCAGAACGAGACAGAAGAAGAAAAGAAAGCAAGACTAGAAAAAAGA